>ML663009.1:19362144-19650912 GCA_007570785.1 Antilocapra americana
GGGGGGCCACATGTGCATCCATGGCTGATTCATGTTGATGTATGGCAAAAACCATCACAATATTGTAAAGTAATTATCCTCAAATTAAAATAACTAAATAAATTTTTTAAAAAAAGAATCTGCCTGCCAATATAGAGGACACAGGAGATGTGAATTCGATCCCTGGGTCGAGAAGATCCCCTGCAGTAGGAAATGACAACCCACTCCAGTATTCTTGCCTAAGAAATCCCATGAACACACGGACAAAGGAGCCTGGCAGGCTACACTCTGTGGGGGTCACATGACCGAGCAACTAAGCAACGACATAACATAGCAAAACTATAAGCAGTAAGAGGGCAAAACCGGGTTCATCTTACTAAATGTCTATGCTTCCAGTGCTTAATATGGTTCTTGCATATAGTGGGTACCCAGTGTTATTTATAGAACATCTGTATGAATGAAAAGAGTTCAAGAAGGCACCCTATGCCTCATGGTGAGGGCTAGGGAGTGGTAAGGAGCAGATGTGATTGTGAAGGAGGAAGCAGACAGAACAGGCTCTATCTTAAATGCAGGACTCCATCTTGGGCCAGACTGTGGACTTCAAGCTATATGCCCAGTATCTATAGAAATGACATACCAACTGGAAAACCAGGCACCTGGAAGGAAGAGCCCCAGTGCTCGTACCTAGGCTCTCTGTCACCGAAAAGAATACACTAATTATCTGTGTAACCAAGTAGAATCATACATTCTATTATGCTTATTGGGGTATGGCCACAGACCTATTGGTAATTGTCCACTGTTAACTACCTAGGGTTAAGGCATATGAATCACGGGTTCAGGCTTGTTTCAGGGAATTTGGGGAGGTGGGTTCGGGCACGTACACTTAGGGTATATAAGGTTTTCACAAAAACTGATCGTGGTTCTTAGCTAAGAGGAGACTCTGCCTTGGGCCCGCTGGTATAATAAACTGCACTCCACTATCTGCATTGTCCTTCTTGGTGAGTTTGTCTCCTGGAACGTGTGGCTACAACAATTGAACATCAGAATTTGACCACCATCTGCCCTCCACCTCTTCTTTCTCTCAAAGCTGCCTGACCTGAGTCACAACCAGACTTCTGAGTTGCTGAAGCACAAAAGGGACCCCCCCATCCAGTGCCCAGAGTGGTGAACTTTATTCCCACTTCTGTATCATTTTGGTCAAGTAACTACCATTTAGCTTACCAGTCAGGGTGAGCTAGAAATACCCTCCAACCCCAAAGAAATAACTTTTTCCTTCTCTTGCCAAAAATGCCTCTAGTTAAGGCACAGTCTAGGATAACTGATGAGGTTTAAAATACAGATGCACCCAGAACATAGAACAAGTAACTTAAAGACTGTCACTGTTGTTTTTAATTTTAAATTTATTTATTTTTTAATTGAAGGATAATTGCTTTTACGGAATTGTGTTGATTTCTGCCAAACATCAACATGAATCAGCTATAGGTATACAAATATCCCCTCCCTCTTAAACCTCCCTCCCACCTCCCTCTGCATCTCACCCCTCTAGGCTGTTACAGAATTCCAGTTTGAGGTGAGATATATGGAGAGAATAACATGGAAACTTACACTACCATATGTAAAATAGATGGCCAATGGGAGTTTAAGTATGACTCAGACTGTCACTCTTGAATACATTAAATTCAAAGAGGAGGTTGTGAAAATAGTTGTAACTTACTTTCACACAGCAGTGATTTCTGTTTGCATTACAACAGCATTGTCTAACAGATTTCCTCTCAAAGCAACCCTTTAGACGGGGTGGGGGTGGGGGGAAGCAGACATTGTATAGATTTGGGGGATTAAGGCTCAGAAGGAAGGACTTGCCCAGAGTCACATAGTTTATAAGGTTTAGATTCAAACTGAGGTTCTCTGACTTTTTCTACCGCATCTGATACCTCCCTTAGGAAGAGAGAAGAGCTGGTGTTTCAAGTCCTGGGTGGAGCAGGGTAGTGAGAGCCAGGATAGAAAGGAGAAGACAGTTGCCCAGGTCCCCACCTCTTGCACACCTCAGCCCTGGGTGAACCCTCTGTAAACCAATACTGTCCTGCCCCACCCTTACCCTGGGCGCCTCGCTGAGGCATGGTGCTCAAGTTGACAGTAATATTACAGAGCTCATATGTCAAATTCTGTTTTTCCCTGCTTTTCTAGAAGATAAATGGAATGAGAGATTTGGTTTCAAATTTTCAAAAGAGGACTTTGGGTTCAAATCCCGATGAAGAAGGGGGCAAGTTTTAAAGGCTTTCAATTCCACTGCTTCGCCTGGTCACCTGGCCTCTATCTCACAGAAACTCAACTTCTTGAGCTTCTGTAAGAGGAAAGAATTTAAACCTTTCTCACAAAGAGTGTGAAACGAAAACCTGGAAATGTCCTGATTGTTATGTAGATGCCAAGACAGACACTCTAGTTGGAAGACAATGGGAAATTATCTTCCTTCCCAGGAGTATAGAATAGGACTCAACCTCCTGGATTGGGAGTGAATGGGAGGAAGTAGAGCTGGAGAGTCTCTGGAAGCCCCTGAGTAATTACATATCAAAGGCTCGGCTATCCTTCCCTTGGAGCATTTGCAATACAATGGCCGGCAAGCACAGCTTCAGGTGCTAGAGAGCCAGGGGGCACTGCCCTGCCCGAGTCAGTTTAAGTCTGTGATGCTTTAGTGCAGCAAACAGATGGTCTGAAGTGATCCCAGGGGCCATCCAGACAAGGGAAATGGGCAGGCTGACTGGCTTTGAGACCCACCTGGTGGCTCAGACGGTGAAGAATCTGCCTGCAATGCAGGAGACCTGGGTTTGACCCCTGGATCAGGAAGATCCCCTGGAGAAGGGAATGGCAACTCACTCCAGTATTCTTGTTTGGAGAATTCCATGGACAGAGGAGACTGGTGGGCTACAGTCTTTGGGGTCGAGAAGAGTCAGGCACGACTGACGGACTAACACTTTTTTCCCTTTCTCACTCTAACAGAGACCCAGAAACCCTCCTTCGGTTTTCCTGCATCAATGGAAATGAGATAAACCCCTACTAAGTCATTTCTGGATTCTGCCCAGATCTCTCCCCAATCATCCCAAAGCCCTGCTATCTTGGATTTATGCCTTCCCAGGTGGTTCTAGTGTAAAGAATCAGCCTGCCTGCCAATGCAGGAGATGAAAGAGACATAGCTTCAATCCCTGGGTCAGGAATATCCCCTGACGTCAGGAAATGGCAACCCACTCCAGTATTCTTGCCTGGTGAATCCCATGGACAGAAGAGCCTGGTAGGCAACAGTCCATAGGGTCTCACAGAGTTGAACCTGGCTGAAGCAACTTAGCATACACCTGAGATGTTGATAATGTTCTGCCTGTCATTACAGCGGCTATCTTGGTATTAAACCTCCTTTTCTCAATGATAATAATGTCTTTAGATCTATCCTCTAATCTTGCACGTAATAGATTCTATCATGGTGAGTTGAAATCAACAGCTGGGGTGGGGGTGGGAATGGGGTGGCATACCCTCACCTCTGCTACTCCATCCATTGACAATTGGTTCTAAGTTTGAATGACTGCTCTTGGGAGACTGAATGTTTCCCTCCTGACGTTTACATCATAGGATGCTGGAAAGATAGCTTGAGGATTCCCTCAGCACCGAGAAGTGATCCTTCCCTTGGCACAGTTGTACATATGACCCTGTCATTACCTACCACCTGAGGATGAGGATAATGAGTGCTTGTAAAAACCAGCCACTACCCCCCAAGGAAAGACAAACACCAATAGCAGAAATATGTGGAAACAGCATTAAAATAATTAAGCAAGGAAGATACTCGGCTGAAGTGGCTCTAACGCTTTGTGACCTTTGTAAGCAAACCAAAATCAGTCTATACATGCCTTGAAGTTAAGAAATGGAAACCTTTGTTGTTGTTGTTTCTGGCTCAGTGGTAAAGAATCCACTTGCTAGTGCAAGAGATGTGAGTTTGATCCCTGAGTCAGGAAGGTCCTCTGGAGTAGGAAATGGCAACCCACTGCAGTATTCTTAATAGACCTGGTGGGCTACAGTCCATGGAGTCACAAAAGAGTCAGACACAGCTTAATCACTAAACAATATCACATGCCTTGAAGTTAAAAAGTGGAAAACTAATGACAGTCAACCACAAACAACTAAGCATTACGCTACAGCCAATAAATTAATTTCCTTTCTTTGCTTCCTCATCTTCTCTATATGTCTTTCCTGGTTCCTGCCACCAAGTTCTAACCATTTCCAGTTTGGTGCTGCCTGGTTGAATCAACTTTTGCTCAAGTAAACTCTTAAAATGTATTGCATGCCCCAGTTTATCATTTAAAAACAGAAATAACTCTGTTTTGAAAACAAAGATGATCAGCGGGTTTGGGGAGAGTGAACCAGAGAAAATTTTTTAGAGAACCAGACCTTTGGAACTGTAGTCTCTAGTGTGTGTCTGGGGGTGGGACATGGATGGGGAGAAGGCTGAAATTGCTGTGTCCAGGAGGAATAGGAGTGTGTCTGAGGGAATAAGGAAAAGCTACCAGGTAAGAGGGTGGTGGCAAGGGAGGGTGTGAGAGGAAACAGGTGGGGTGGTGCCAGCTGCCAGAGGATGGGAAGGCAAAGGGCATGAGAAACCAAGAGAGCCTCATCTAATTGTGTAAGTGTTCAGGGAAGCACAGTGATTGAAACCGCCCACCCTGGGCAGGCACCATGGTAACCATTTGCATGAGTTGTTTTAGGACAGGAGGTCCTGGTAAGGAACAGGGAACTAATAAGCCACCACCAACCGGAAGAGCTCGGGAAAGGTCAAAAGGAGACACCACATGTCCAACCACCTCCCAGAATCCTTCTCGCTGGCATCCATCTTGGCTGAACAAGGTGTGCACCACCAGGAAGGACTCTGAGTTAGAATGATTGACTAATGACAACCCAGAAACTAATCCCATCACCATAAAACCTAAAACTGTGAGCCATGTGACAGAGTAGTTCTGGGTTCCCTTACCCTACTGCTCTCCTCCCTGGTGCCCTTTCCCAATAAAATCTCTTGCTTTGTCAGCACATGTATCTCCTTGGACAATTCATTTCCGAGTGTTAGATAAGAGCCCAGTTTTGGGCCCTGAAAGGGATTCCCCTTCCTGCGACATAAGGACTGTGGTCCAGGAGAGTTACAGATGTTGTGCATCCAGGGTGACTGTTTCATCAGGACCATAACCTACACTCCACAATCACTGCTTTGTTTACCTCCTGCTTCTGGGAGGCACCTGTTTATCACACAGGATCTTTCATGGATCACCAGGATCATACCTCTCTCACTGTCTGCCATCTCAAAATCCATCACCCTGGAAAATTTACATGGTGTCATCAGCCAAGTTAGTATGTGTTAAATTGATCATTCCCACTGGACTCAAACCTGCTTTTAATGAGGCCCGAACAAAGGAATACATTTTCTCAGAGTCCTTAAACAAATTCTATTAAATCCTCCGCACCAAATAAATGATTGAAACGGTGATTAGAGCTTAGAGCCGACCAACAGATCTACAGGGAGGCAAATATTGATATGTTCTCATCTAGGGTTTGACCCACTGCCAGAGTTAGTCCCACCACCTAAGCTGAAGGATAAGTAAAAAATCCTTTCCCTTTCAGTGGTTATTTCAACAAGAATTTCTATGCCAAATTAGAAGTGGATTTTGTGTATGAATTTTCTTTGCATTCTAACATTATGTAAATGCAAAACTCAACGAAGTGCAAATTAAGACTATTCTTAATTCTAAAAGGCTGCTCTTCTGTGGTAATGACGCCATGGAATACTTCACCCACTGCCAAGCACGGTGTGTGGTTCCTGCTCCCCCATCTGCCTTATTCGACTCCCAACAGAGGGGCACCCACTGTGTCCCCATTTTTTCTGCTCACTAAAGTCAGAGTTGGCCCTCCACCCCTCTTCCTCCTCACAATCTAATCTTGCCAAGATCATTTCATCACATAAATGGAACAGGACTTAAAAAATATTCACAACCTAAAAGTTGAGAGTTATGTTTTATTCGGTGGAAATTTTTAGGACTTCTACCCCGGGAGACAGCATCTCAAATGATGAGAGAACTAAAGGCAGGTAGGGGGAGGCAGGTTATATAGAAGCTTTGCAACAAAGGGCAGGTAGCCTGAATGCCAAAAGATTATTGTTATTAAAGAAAACCAGAGGGACTTCCCTGGTGGTCCAGTGACTAAGACTCTGTGCTCCCAAAGCCAGGGGACTGGGTTGCATCCCTGGTCAGGGAACTAGATCCCACATACCACAACTAAGAGTTCGAAGGTTGCAACAAAGACCCAACACAGCCAAATAATTTTTTAGTTTTTTTAAAGAAAGAAAACTAGACATATCAAGTTAAGGAATTTAGCACTTTTCTAGGTATGGGAAGATGCAAGAATATGGGCTCACTGAAATCATTCCTTGGATATGCACCTCAACTAAATGGGGCCAGTTTCCTGTGTTTTCACATCCCATTTCTCAGGAGGTTGACCTGGGAACAGTGTGGAGAGAGCAGAGTTTGGACATCAGGGAGTCAGCTCACCTGGGTTTATTCCCCTGGTCTTCCCCTGACCTGCTGGATCATCTCAGACACCTTCTCAGACCCTGTCTTCATCTGTAAATGAACTGACTACTTCTGCACGTGTAAGGAATTAAGTGAGATTGTACATGTCAACATTGTATGGCATGTAAAACTTGTTCACTAAATTTTACCTATGGTTATTATGGAAAATTCAAATGAGAAATTTTGGCTAAATCAGTTTGCCACTCTGCCAATGTCATAGTTTCATTCAGGTTTGTCTGTGTCTCACCTACCCAGTGACAAGTGGCCACATAAGCAAGACCCAGGTCTGGTTCAGTCACACTCACAAGCATTTCTTAACTAATGGGCACAGAAGTATTCTTGCAGCCTGTTCCTGGAGACTCAGGAGAGGTCCTACTCTCACCCTCACCCCTTGCAGGAAAACATGCACTCTAGGAAGATGTCTCACTGTTCTGGGGCCTAGGATCTACTAAACTCCTGGTCAAATCTGGTACTAGAGTTTCCCATTAAGCACAGTGACAAGAGATGAGATGCATGCCACCGGTGACACAGCTCTGAAGGAGGAATTGGCCTGCTGTTTGCCGGATTCTCACAGCTTGTTCACTCAAGCCAATCCCAAACAACCGTGTTTCTTAGACAGCATCAATTTCACCTGTGAAAGATAATTCCTGGTATTCCTTATGCTAATTCCTGCATCATTGGATTCAGATTGAGATCATGATGTTGCAAGATTTGGGTGGAGGGAACCACCTCAGCAGCATGGATCCCGGAACAAGGTGTTTCAAATGCAGACCTCACTTACAGTGTCAATCCTGACTTTGTCAATATGTGCGATTGTGCTCAGTTGACTCTTTTGTGACCCCATGGATTATAGCCTGCCAGGCTCCTCTGTCCAGGGGATTCTCCAGGCAAGATTAGTGTGTTGCCATTTTCTCCTCCAGTGGATCCTCCCAACCCAGGGATGGAACCTGAGTCTCCTGTGTGTCACCTGCATTGCAGGCAGACTTTTTTTTATTGCTGACCCATCTGGGAACCCGGATTCCTGACTCGGACCCTTTAAATGTTAACCATATGCCCCGGGCAGGGATTAAAATTAATTTATACACTCATACTTGACTCTGTTTTTATTAAAATAGTTAAAAGTCAACTAGAAACGAATAAACAAAAGCTTCCAACAGCAACAGAACAAGAGACAGATATAAACTATTGTGATTGATAATAAGAAATACATAATTTTATCTTCATCCCATATTTAACACTGAGTTCCTAAAACCCTTGTTTCTAAGTGATAGGCTTAAGAAAGTTGTCTTTTGTTATTCCTAACAAGCCCCCTTCAACCACACCAGAGTTTATGTTAATGAGGTGACTTTTGGAAAGTCCCCTAAGGTTGGGAGCTGGTTGCCAAGGGAACAAACCAAGATTAAAGGGTTGGAACTATCAATCTACCTCCCCACCCCTGACCTCTGGGAAGGGGAGAGGGGCTCAAAGTTAAATCAACCGTGGACAGCCAATGATTTAATCAACCATGCCTAGGCAATGAAGCCTCCAGGAAAAACCCAGAAGGATGGGGTTCGGGCAACTTTTGAGCTGGAGCATTCCTGGAGATATGGGTGTTCCCAGAGAGGACTTTGGGAATCTGTGCCCTTTCCCCATGCATTGCCCTAGGCATCTCTTCCACCTGACTGTTCCTCAGTTTTATCCTTTTCTAGTAAGCTGGTGATATAGTAAGTAAAATGTTCTCCTGAGTTCTGTAAGCCAATTAATCAATTTGATTAATTTATGGAGCAAAATTAATCAGACTTCAGGAGGAGATGGTGGGAACCTCCAATGTATAGCCAGTTGATCAAAAGCACGGGTAACAACCTGGATTTGGGATCCTCATCTGAAGTGGAGGAGGGCAGTCTGAACGATGAACCCGGGGTTCTGATGTGATCTCTAGGTAGATAGTGTCAGGACTGAGTTAAATTGTAGAACACTCAGCTGGTGTCACAGAACTGCTCAATGTTTGGAAAACTCACGTATCTGGCATCAGAAGTGAAGGGATGGGACTTCCCTGATAGACCAGTGCTTAAGAATCCATTCTGCGATTCTGGAGATGTGGGTTCAATCCCTGCGTCAGGAATTAGGCTCCCACATGCCATGGGGCAACTAAGCTTGTGTGCTACAGCTACAGAGTCCGCACACACCCTAGAGCCCGTGCTCTGCAACAAGAGAAGCCTGCACCCTGCAGCAGAGTAGCCCCTGCTCCCTGAACCTAGAGGAAGCCTGAGTGCGACAATGAAGACCCAGTTCAGTTAAAGTAAAATTAATTATTTTTTTTTAAAGCGAAGGAGTGTTGTAGCTGAGTGTGGAGTGTAAAGTAACACATGCAAGGAGAATGTTTTTCCTTTAGAATCATGTCATGGATTCTCTTTCAGTGAGAATTGCTCATGTCTGCCATTTACTTAGGAGTCTCCAAACAGGCTTCCCTGGTGGCTCAGATGGTAAAGTATCTACCTACAATGCAGGAGACCTGACTTCGATCCCTGGGTTGGGAAGATCCCCTGGAGGAGGGCATGGCAACCCAGTCCAGTATTCTTGTCTAGAGAATTCCATGGACAGAGGAGCCTGGTGGGCTACAGTCCATGGGGTCTCAAAGAGTCAGACCTGATTGAGCGACTAAGCACAGCACAGCCTTGACAGTGAGATAGTCAGTGTTGTTTGGGCAGTTGCCCTAGGATAGTCATTTGTCCTCATCAGGAATTCATGCCTCTGGAGTAGTTAACTAGGTTCTCATCAGAAAATCCACACTATTACAAATGTTTTGGTTATTCTAAGTCTCGGTCAATACAAGTGATTTTTTTTTACTAATTAGCATAACAAATGTTGAAAATTGATTTTCACTACTGGTGAATGAAAATTGCTAATGAGCTTAATGAGTATTCAAATTGACTTTGGGTAGTGAACTCAGAACTATTTATGACATACAGCTCATCAGAAAGGTTTCATAGACACACCCAGTCATTTTGTGAGCAGGTGCAAGAATATAACAAGTCCTGCAGCCTCAGAGCTGGCAGAATATTGTAGAGTCTAAGTGACTCTGTCTTAAAAAAGGAGCCACCAGCTTGAAATAAAGGGCAAACAACCAAGTTCCCCCACCCCCAGGTCGCCACCCTAGACACGACTGCCAATCAGGGGCTAGCGCGCGAAAATCCCCTGACCTCCCCTCCCGTCCTGGCCAGTCACCGGACGCTGAAACACATTACCCCATCGGAGCCCTCCTGCCCTTTGTCTCTTTCCCTTAAAAGCCTTGTACCATGCGGCTCGGGGCCGCCGCCTTCACTCCTCTGCGTCGGTGTGTGTATGTGCGGTCCGAACCCGGGTCTGTAATAAACTCCCTCTTGCGCTTGCATTGGTGAATGGCCTCCTGGTGGTTTGTGGAGATTGGGATCTGGGCACAACATACTCTGACTTGTTCTGTGTGCTTGGTCTGAGGATTCCAGTTACCTGTTACCAATGCCTAATTAAGCACATTCAAATAAGGTGTGATGAGAATACCAACGAGAGATGACACAGGATGTGTCCTGTTCCTTGTAGATGTGTGATAAATGCCTGTGTGTACAGCAGAACCTGCCATGAGATTTGTTGTCATTAAAATCTGGCAGTGAGGTTACAGGGATTGTGTTTGTTTGCTAAGGCTGCATTAACAAAATATCACAAAGTGGCTGAAACAACAGAACTATACTTTCTCACAGTTCTGGAGACTGGAAGCCCAAACTCAAGGTGTCAGCAGGGTGGGTTTCTTCTGAGGCCTCTCTCATTGGCTTCCAGATGACTCCTCTTGCTGGGTCCTCCTATCCCTGTATACACACCTAGAGTCTCTTCCTCTTCTTATGAGGACACCAATTAGATCAGATTAGGGCTTACCCTAGAGGCCTCAATTGGGCTTCCCTTGTGGCTCAGCCAGTAAAAAATCCGCCTGCAATGTGGGAGACATGGGTTCTGTCCCTGGGCTTGGAAGATCCCCTGGAGAGGGGAAAGGTTACCCACTCCAGTATTCTGGCCTAGAGAATTCCATGGACTGTATAGTCCATGGAGTCACAAAGAGTCAGACACAAGTGAGCAACTTTCACTTTACTAAAGGCCACAATTAACCTAATCACCTCTTTAAAGACATTATCTTCAGATATGGCTATCTTCCAAGGTACTGAGGGTTAGATTTCAACATACAATGTGTGGGTGGACACAATTCAGCCAGCAACAAGGAGTAAATAATCTGTACCTGCTCCAATTTGGCAGCTACAATTATCCATCAAAAAGAGCTAATGATTAGGCATGACTAAACTGATTTAGGCCAGTTTTTGCATGTGGCTCTAGAGTGGTCCTGTTGGGAAACTAGACTGAGGTTGAAGGTAGCAGGTCCAAGGTTCCAAGGTTCCGCAGTACACGAGTTGTGACAAAACCTTAGCTGCCTGTCACAGAGTTCCAAAATGATGGTGGCTCACACACACAACTGAAGTGTATTTCTCTGTCATAAACTGGTATCTAAGCCTTGCTCTGGGAAACTGCCAGGTGTTCATGCTGCTTCTATCTCATTGTTCTGCCATCTCCTCCTTTGTCTGCATGGTCCAAGGGCACAAACTCAAAGTGCACACATGGCCAGAATAGTCATATGGTCATACCCACCTGCCAGAGATCCTGGGAGGTAGGGGTGCTGTTCTGAGCATCCCTGTGCCCACTTACAAATCAAGGGGGAAACAATACTGAGGAACAAGCAACAGTCACTGCTTAGAGTATAATGAAGGGAATGTGGCTGAGAATAAGCAGGCAAGCTCCAGTACTGGTGCTCTGGTTCTAAAAACATCAAAGTATTTGCATATTCACTGGTAAATGGTCACTACTCTAGTTCCTGCGCATGCCCTCCTTCCCTGCTCCTTTTCACCCAGGTTACCCTCTAGCTCCACCAGGACGTTGTGTACGTCCTAAAGGACCAATAACTAAATGATTGATCAATGCCTGCACCACAGGGCCCTCTCAGACCCCAATCCTGCCCAGTGGCTTGTGCCTAGTCTGAGTGGTCCATGCCCTTGTTTTACTGATTTTTAAATATTTCAAATAGAATTTGTGGGAGCAATGTCTGGAAACCACAGTCCATCCTAAAGAAGATCAGTCCTGAGTTTGGGTTAACTCCGGGAGTTGGTGATGGACAGGGAGGCCTGGTGTGAAGCAGTCCATGGGGTCTCACAGAGTCGGACACGACTGAGGGACTGAACCGAGCTGAACTGCTGCTAAGTCGCTTCAGTCGTGTCCAACTCTGTGCGACCCCATGGACTGCAGCCTACCAGGCTCCTCCATCCATGGGATTTTCCAGGCAGGGACACTGGAGTGGGTTGCCATTTCCTTCTCCAATGCATGAAAGTGAAAAGTGAAAGTGAAGTTACTCAGCCGTGTCTGACTCTAATGGACTAGCGACCCCCTGAGTACTTGAGTGGGGTTCCATTGCCTTCTCCGGAACTGAACTGAGAGATATTTAACCTAAAATAGAGGATATTTGGCAGGGGGAACAGCTCAGTCATCATCTTTAAACATTTTTAATAATAATCACTACCTTTAAATAGTCCTTTAAGTTGTTTTACTATGTGCCAAGACCTGAACTGGGCTCAGTACTTTACATGTTACTCTTTCAAATACTCAAGGTAATCCTGTATCATGGATATTATTTTCATTTCATTGACAAAGGCACTGAAGAGCAGAGATTTTGAGTTCTTTGCAGAAGACATACAACCAGAGTCAAGCTTCAAACCCTTGGGTGTCTGGCTCCAAAAGAGAAGCTCGCTCCCTGCAGTCATGCTGCCTTCTTTGTGGAAGAGGAAGTAGTAATACTCACATAACTTTATAGAGCAGAACGAAGACATTACCGGAGAGCCAGGAAAGATAAGTTCAAATAAAGAATTCTGGTGGCTCCGACAGTAAAGAACCCACCTGCAATGCAGGAGACCCTGGTTTGACCCCTGGGTCAGGAAGATTCCCTGGAGAAGGGAAGGGCTACCCACTCCAGTATTCCTGACTGGAGAATCCCGTGGAGAGAGGAGAATTGCAGGCTATAGACCATGGAGAAGCCAAGAATCAGACACTACTGAGTGACTAACTTTCTAACGACAGAGTCATTAGAAAAATGAAATGTACTGGTGAGCTAATAATGGATTTTATAGAGAAATGTAAAGGACCTAGAGTAATCAAAGCAATCTTAAAAAAGAACAAATTCAAAGGGCTTGTAATACATGATTTTGACACTTGCTGTAAGCTATAGTAATTAAGAAAGTATGGTGGGACCTCCCTGGTGGTCCAGTGGCTAAGACTCCATGCTCCCAATGCAGGAAGCCCAGGTTCAATCCCTGTTTAGGGAAACTAGATCCCACGTGCCAAAACCAGAGACCTAATGCAGCCAAATAAATAAATAAACATTTAAAAAAAAAAAAAGAAAGAAAGTATGGTATTGGCATACATAGATGAACAGACAGATGGGAGAAAAATAGAGTCTAGAAACAGAATCATACACAGAGTCAAATGATTTCTGACAAAGGCAATTCAGTAGAGGAAAAATCATTTTTAAGTGGTACTTGAATAATTTGATATTTATATGAGCTCAATGATCCTCAACCTCCATTTCACACCATATACAAAAATTCATTTGAGATGGATCATAAACCTAAATGTAAAAACTAACCTATAAACCTTCTAGAAGAAAATGTGGGAGAATATATATGTAAAGACTGAGGTGGATAAAGAGTTCCTAGGCCACATAAAAAATATAACAAGAACAGAAAAAAATTATGACTTCCCTGGAGATCCAGTGATTAAGACTGAGCTTCCAATGCAGGGGTGCAAATCTGATCCCTAATCAGGGAACTAAGATTCCATCTGCCCTGTGGTGGGGCCAGAAAGAAAAAAAAAAAATAGATTCAATGTACTTTATTAAAATTAAAATGTCTAATTATCAAAAAGCATTGTTAATAAAATCAACAGGCAATCCCCAGACTGGGAGAAATATGTGTCTCTGACAAAGGACTCATAAACGGAATATGCAAAGAACTCCTTAAAGCATACAATAAAAAGACAAACAATATTTTCTAATGGGCAAAGAACATGGACAAATGTTTCACAAAAGAGACTATGTGTGTAGCCAATAAGCATGTGAAGTCAAGTTGGCCTTAGAAAGCATCACTATGAACAAACCAAGTGGAGGTGATGGAATTCCAGTTGAGCTATTTCAAGTCCTGAAAGATGATGCTGTGAAAGTGCTGCACTCAATATGTCAGCAAATTTGGAAAACACAGCAATGGCCACAGGACTGGAAAATGTCAGTTCTCATTCCAATCCCAAAGAAAGGCAATGCCAAAGAATGCTCGAACTACCACACAATTGCACTCATTTCACACGATAGTAAAGTAATGCTCAAAATTCTCCAAACCAGGCTTCAGTAATATGTGAACCATGAACCTCCAGATATTCAAGCTGGTTTTAGAAAAGGCAGAGGAACCAGAGATCAAATTGTCAACATTCGCTGGATTATTGCAAAAGTGAGAGAGTTCCAGAAAAACATCTACTCCTGCTTTATTGACTATACCAAAGCCTTTGACTGTGTGGATCACAATAAACTGTGGAAAATTATTTTTTTTGGAAAATTCTTAAAGAGATGGGAATACCAGACCACCTGACCTGTCTCTTGAGAAACCTGTATGCAGGTCAGGAAGCAACAGTTAGAACTGGACATAGAACAACAGACTGGTTCCAAATAGGAAAAGGAATACGTCAAGGCTGTATATTGTCACCCTGCTTGTTTAACTTATATGCAGAGTACATCATGAGAAATGCTGGGCTGGAGGAAGCACTGGAATCAAGATTGCCAGGAGAAATATCGATAACCTCAGATATGCAGATGACACCACACATATGGCAGAAAGTGAAGAGGAATTAAAAAGCCTCTTGCTGAAAGTGAAAGAGGAGAGTGAAAGAGTTGGCTTAAAGCTAAACATTCAGAAAACTAAGATCATGGCATCTGGTCCCATCAGTTCATAAGAAATAGATGGGGAAACAGTGGAAAGAGTGTCAGACTTTATCTTGAGGGGGCTCCAAAATCACTGCAGATGGTGATTGCAACCATGAAATTAAAAGACGTTACTCCTTGGAAGGAAGGTTATGACCAACCTAGATAGCATATTGAAAAGCAGAGACATTAGTTTGCCAACAAAGCTCTGTCTAGTCAAGGCTATGCTTTTTCCAGTAGTCATGTATGGATGTGAGAGCTTGACTGTGAGAAAGCTGAGCGCCGAAGAATTAATGGCTTATGAAATGTGGTGTTGGAGAAGACTCTTAAGAGTCCCTTGGACTGCAAGGAGATTCAACCAGTCCATCCTAAAGGAGATCAGTTCTGGGTGTTCATTGGAAGGACTGATGTTGAAACTGAAACTCCAATAATTTGGTCACCTGATGTGAAGAGCTGACTCATTGGAAAAGACCCTGGTGCTGGGAAGGATTGGGGGCAGGAGGAGAAGGTGACGACAGAGGATGAGATGGCTGTATGGTGTCACCGACTCGATGGACATGGGTTTGGGTAGGCTCTGGGAGTTGGTGATAAACAGGGAGGCCTGGCATGCTGTGATTCATGGGGTCACGAGGAGTCGGACATGACCGAGCGACTGAACTGAACTGAACTGAATAAGCACATTAAAAAGACACTCAGTATCCTTGACCAACAGGGAAATGGGAATTAAAGCCACAGGAGACTACTACTACACACCTACTGGAAGGGTTAAATTTTTAAAATTCTAACAATACCAAATATTAGAGAGGCTATGGAGCAACTGGATCTCTTGTACACTGATGGTGAAAAGATAAAATGGTACAGCTGCTTTGGAAAATTGTCATTTTCTTATAAACATTCACTTCTCTTGTGATCCAGGAATTTCAAAAGAAATTAAATCATATGTCTACTAAAAATTGTATAAGAATGTTAATGGTGGCTTTATTTCTGATAGCCAGACCTTGGAAACAATGTAAGTTCATCAACAAGAGAGTGAATAGACAAACTGAGATATATTTGTAGAGTGGATCAGTTTAGCTCACTCGCTCAATCATGTCTGACTCTTTGCGACCCCATGGACTGCAGCCCGCCGGGCCTACCTGTCCATCACCAACTCCTTGAGCTTACTCAAACTCATGCCCATCAAGTCAGTGATGCTATCCAAGTATTTCATCCTCTGTCGTTCTGTTCTCCTCCTCCCTTCAACCTTTCCCAGTATCAGGGTCTTTTCCAATGCGTCAGGTCCTCGAATCAGGTGGCCAAAGTATTGGAGTTTCAGCTTCAGCATCAGTCCTTCCATGAATATTCAGGATTGATTTCCTTTGGGATGGATTGGTTGGATCACCTTGCAGTCCAAGAGACTCTAGAGAGTCTTCTCCAACACCACAATTCAAAAGCATCAATTCTTCGATGCTCAGCTTTCTTTATAGTCCAACTTTCACATCCATACATGACTACTGGAAAAACCATAGCTTTGACTAGACGGAACTTTGTTGGCAAAGTAATGTCTCTGCTTTTCAATACGCTGTCTAGGTTGGTCATAACTTTTCTTCCAAGAAGCAAGTGTCTTTCAATTTCATGGCCGCAGTCACCATCTGCAGTGATTTTGGATCCCCCAAAAATAAAGTCTCTCACTTTTTTCCCATCTATTTGCCATGAAGTGATGGGACCAGATGCCATGATCTTAGTTTTATGAATGTTGGGTTTTAAGCCAACTTTTTCACCTTCCTTTTTTACTTTCATCAAGAGGCAGTTTAGTTCTTCTTCGCTTTATGACATAAGAATGGTGTCATCTACATATCTGCTGTTATTGATATTTCTCCAGGCAATCTTGATTCCAGCTTGTGCTTCATCTGACCCAGCATTTCTCATGATGTATTCTGCATATGTTGAACAAGCAGAGTGAGAATATCAAGCTTTGATGCACTGCTTTCCAGATTTGGAAACAATCTATTGTTCCATGTCCATTTCTAACTGTTGCTTCTTGACCTGCATACAGATTTCTCAAGAGGCAGGTCAGGTGGTCTGGTATTCTCATCTCTTGAAGAATTTTCCACAGTTTGATGTGATCCACACAGTCAAAGGCTTTGGCATAGTCAATAAAACAGAAGTAGATGGTGTTTTGGAACTCTCTTGCTTTTTCAATGATCCAGCGAATGTTGGCAATTTGATCTCTGGTTCCTCTGCCTTTTCTAAATCCATCTTGAACATCTGGAACTTCACAGTTCACATACTGTTGAAGCCTGGCTTGGAGAATTTTGAGCTTCACTTTACTAGCGTGTGAGATGGGTGTGACTGTGTGGTAGTTTGAACATTCTTTGGCATTGAATGAAAACTGACCCTTTCCAGTCCTGTGATCACTGCTGTATTTTCCAAATTTGCAGACATATTGAGTGCAGCACTTTCACAGCATCATCTTTCAGGAGTTGAAATAGCTCAACTGAAATTCCATCACCTCTGCTAGCTTGGTTTGTAGTGATGCTTCTTAAGGCCCACTTGACTTCACATTCCAGATGTCTGGCTCTAGGTGAGTGATCACACTATCGTGATTATCTGGGTCATGAAGTTCTTTTTTTGTATAGTTCTTCTGTGCATTCTTGCCACCTCTTTTTAATATCTTCTGCTTTTGTTAGGTCCATACCATTTCTGTCTTTTATTGCGCTCATCTTTGCATGAAATGTTCCCTTGGTATCTCTAATTTTCTTGAAGAGATCTCTAATCTTTCCCATTCTATTATTTTCCTCTATTTTTTTGCATTGATTTCTGAGGAAGGCTTTCTTATCTCTCCTTGCTATTCTTTGAAACTCTGCATTTAATTGGATATTTCTTTCCTTTTCTCCTTTGCCTTTCACATCTTTTCTTTGCTCAGCTATTTGTAAGGCCTCCTCAGACAACCATTTTGCCTTTTTGCATTTGTTTTTCTTAAGGATTGTCTTGATCACTGCCTCTTGTACAATGCCACAAACCTCCCTCCATAGTTCTTCAGGCACTCTGTCTATCAGATCTAATTCATTGAATCTATTTGTCATTTCCACTGTATAATTGTAAGGGATTTGATTTAGGTCATGTCTGAATGGTCTAGTGGCTTTCCCTACTTTCTTCAATTTAAGTCTGAATTAGGCAATAAGGAGTTCATGATCTGAGCCACAGTCAGCTCCTGGTCTTGTTTTTGCTGACTGTATAGAGCTTCTCCACCTTTGGCTGCAAAGAATATAATCAATCTGATTTTAGTATTAACCATCTGGTGATGTCTATGTGTAGAGTCTTCTCTTGTGTTGTTGGAAGAGGGTGTTTGCTATGACCAGTGCATTCTCTTGGCAAGGTCTGTTAGCCTTTGACCTACTTTGTTTTGTACTCCAAGGTCAAATTTGCCTGTTTTTCCAGGTAAATTGGAAAAAAAACTTCCTACTTTTGCATTCCAGTCCCCTATAATGAAAAGGACATCTTTTTTTTGGTATTAGTTCTAGAAGGTCTTGTAGGTCTTCATAGAACCATTCAATTTCAGCTTCTTCAGCATTACTGGTCAGGGCATAGACTTGGATTATTGTGGTATTGAATGGTTTGCTTTGGAAACGAGCAGAGATCATACTGTCATTTTTAGGATTGCATCCAAGTACTGCATTTCCGACTCTTTTTTTGACTATGATGGCCACTTCATTTCTTCTAAGGGATTCTTGCCCACAGTAGTAAATATAATGATCATCTGAGTTAAAAACACCCATTTCAGTCCATTTTAGTTGACTGATGCCTAAAATGTTGATGTTTACTCTTGCCATCTCCTGTTTGACCACTTCCAATTTGCCTTGATTCATGGACCTAACATTAGAGGTTTCTATACAATACTGCACTTTATAGCATAGACTTTACTTCCATCACCAGTCCCATCCACAACTGGGTGTTGTTTCTGCTTTGGCTCCATCCCTTCATTCTTTCTGGAGTTATTTCTCCACTGAATTCCCGTAGCGTATAGGGCACCTACCAACCTGGGGAGTTCATCTTTCAGTGTCCTATCTTTTTGCCTTTTCATACTGTTCATGGAGTTCTCAAGGCAAGAATATTGAAGTGGTTTGTCATTCTCTTCTCCAGTGGACCACATTTTGTCAGAACTCTCTACCACGACCCATCTGTCTTTGACGGTACAGTGGGATATTGTCCATAAATAAAAAGGAATAAATTATTAATACATACAGTAATAGCAACATAGATGAATCTAAAAAATATTACATTATGGTAAAAAAAAAACAGACATGAAAGAGTCCATACACTGAATGACTCATTTATGTAATGCCCAGAAACTGACAAAACTGATCTGTGCCAAGGGAAATCAGAATTGTGGTTATTGGACATCTCTGGTGGTCCAGTACTTACAGCTCCACACTTCCACTGCAGGGGCCCAGGTTTGATCTGTGGTCGGGGAACTAAAATCCTGCATGCTGTGCAGCATAGCCAAAAAATAATAAATAAATAAAAGGTTTAAAGAAGGAAGAGATAATTGTGGTTACTTGTGGGAGGGTGGAAGGAGGGTGGTTAACCAGAAAGAATCATGGGCAAATTTTCTGTGCAATAGCAATCTCCTGTGTTTTTATTAAGCCATTGGATACACAGGTATATTTGTCAAAACTCATCACATAGTACACTTGAGGTCTGTGCACCTTACTGTATGTAATTATATTTTAATTTAAAATGAATTTAAATAAATAAAAGGAAATGCGTTGCATCTCCCAGTATTTTGCTCCTTGGCATTCGAAGTACTCAGGCTAAACTACATGTTGTCGGAGGTACTGTGGATGGTTGAGACTAAGTCATTGAGCAAAAAATAAACTCAGATTTTCAGAACCTTGGTATACATGATACCATGCTAATCATATATTTTGTAAAAGGCAGTACCTGTGTTCATCTTCTCTTTTCAAGTACTCAATATAGATAAGGAAATTTATGTTGCTAAAAACTTTAAACTATTTTAAAATGTTTTTGTTTCTTTTTATTTTCTGAAAGTCTCCCCTTATCTGGCCTTATCTTTACTCACCTCCTACACCCAAACCCTTAGCCATTCTGTTTTCCTATCTTAGAACCTGTGGTGTTTGCACATTTCCTTTGTTAAACATCCTCCCCACCCCCATTTCTCATCAACTTCCGCCTCTCCTTGAAGACTTCATGCAGAAGTCACCACACCAGCAAGACTTCTCAGTAAACACCACTCACTCCCCATAGTTTGACTTCTGTGCTTATTCTAGGTTTATCTGTAATGTTGCCTTTACCTCAGGTTAAGTGATGCCAAGGTTCCTCCCAGTTCAAAAATTCTAGCTCTTTGAACAATTGGTTCTAGACTTGAAGGAAGAGAAACAGTCAAGTCACCAGGTGTAGCATCTTTATGAGGTTCCACATGAGGAAGACAAATGAAAAAAATAGAACTTGGGGACACTTTTCTATGGGAACCACAGTACCTAAATTTAGATTGGAAGCTATCATCTCTACTGACTGATAAGAGCAGGCTGATACTGTCAGATTCATGTAGAGTTGGATACTTGAGGCTTTGGGGCCTGATATGAGAGAACTAAACTTGGTGGTGGTGGGAGAATGGGTCTGCATGAGTGCCCTGGGTGTGGGGGCTGGCGAAAAAAGGATTAATACAACTAAAGACTAAATGCAGAAGCCAATATTTAGGGAGTACTTTCTCTGGTGCCAGATTCTATGCTAAACACTTTGTATCCATGAATCTTATTTAATCTTCATTACAACTCTCTGCAGAGAGATTAAGCAGTGTGCCTAAGACTTCACAGCTAGGAAGTGAGACAACTAGGTCTCATTTCTGGGTCTGTTTGGCTCCAGAGTCTGTACTGTCAATCACCAGCCTCTTCTGTTTCCTAGGAAAGGAACTGCCAAAATCATTTTGCCCTGTCTCTTGGTTTCAGGTACCTCAAGCAGCCCAAACAGACAATCCCTTTCCCATTAGTTTTAGGTTATCTGGGAAGAGGAGTCTGTGGCATTCCTCAATAACCTGTTCCAGCATCTCTCACAGTTGCAGTCAGGGAGCCCTTCTTTGTATGTAATCTGAACCCCACTACTCTTATTGCATGATTACTAGATAAGTTTAAATTATAATTTCAACAGAAGCAGGAGGATACAGAAACTGCTACACTAAGAACTTCAAATATTCTTTGTCTGTTCTATTCATCTGAGTTTTGTCAGATTTCTATAGCAGGGTAGTCTGGAGTCATATAAAAGAAGACTGATGAGGGGACAAGGTGAGACAAGAAGCAAATGTTCATTAAAGAGATGGGGGAATGGATTTATTCTCATTAACGTGGAATGAGACCGTACCTAGACCATAGAGTCAATTGTACTGTGAAACTCTGGTCTAGCCAAGGGAAATGCAGGAACTAAGCTAGTAGGCATGGGAACAGGGAGCAGAAAGCCGTAGCAATGTCATGCTGGTACTCTGCAATAGTCACCCCACCTTGGTCACTCGGTCTAAATAAGCAAAAACTACTTCAAACACATTCAGCACCTACTAGGAACTCATTTCTCCATATTTTTCTCTTCCTTCTCTTGAACACACGTGACTGTATTATGGGGAAATCTTTGCTCTCAAAAATAGTGCTGTGAATACCCAGAATTCTGGGTCTTTCTTACTTAAGAGCCTAACCTCAAACCTCAGAATTGAAACCTAAAATGTCTTAGGCCACTGAGTTGGAGAGTGAGAGGCTTTGAAGCTACAATATCAAAGTTAGTAAGGGGTAGAGCACATATTGAGAACAACATCACTAATTTAGCAACAGATAGCTGGTTCGTTTCTCTTATTCTCTTCCAATTTTCTCAATTCGGTGCGAGAAATGAAATTCAGGACAAGTACAGTTGACCTTTGGATGACACTGTGGTTCAGGGGACCCACCCACTGAGGGACTGAAAATCCTCCTATAACTCATAGTCAGCTTTCCATACCACAGGTCCTCTGCAGCCCATGTTTCACATCTGCTGACCTAACCAATGGCATTGATATTTGCTATTGAGGAAAAGCTGTCTTTAAATGAACCCATGCCATTTAAACCCATGTTGTTCCAGCCAGAGTCCACTGCATATTTTTATAGAGACCAGAGCTGAGAGGAAGAACCAGTGCCTCGAGTACTATCCAGAAAGCAAAGCTGAGCCAAGCATGACAGTGAGACATCCTGGTGAAGATGAGCCATATGAGATCAGGTATCATTAAAGGAAAAAAGGAGAGAGTATTCATGTGTAATACTTGCCCTGAGTGGTTTCTAAGTAAGGATCAAGAATGGAAGCTGAACTGGGCTAACACGTTGACACTTTCCCTCACCCGACGATAAACACATCACCCCCAGCATCTCTTCTGGTTGCCGGTGCAGCAACCACATGTACTTTGTATGAGTCTGGGAGCAGAAGCCAGGTTTTCTGACTGTTGCTTAAGTCTGTAGCTTTTCCAAACTTACCTCAGCACAGATATCTGTTGAGCAGATGGGATTGTGAAATTTCTCGAGGAAGCCTTTGGTTAGAACAACAAACTGGGCCACCCCGGAGGTCAGAACAAAGTGTAATACTGAGCTGGCATTGGCCCTCATTGGAGGGACCTTCAGCGACTGGCACCTTGTTGTGCCAGCTGGTTAGGAAGCGCATAAAGGGACCAAAGCCAGGGGCTGGTCCAATTTGAGTCAGAGACCTTTTTGAATTTAAGTGATGGAGAGAAGGGTTGAGAGAGGGTTACAGTAGTCAGACTGAACCGTTACCTAGACTGGAACAGGGATCCACACTCGATGGAGATTCTCTAAATCTAGGAGATGGTTCTTAATTTGGCATGCTCAGAAATTCAGTTTTATGAAAGCACAAGCACTGATTTTGCCCATTATTTATTTCCTGGATATGGTCCATTGACCTTTAGCATTCCTACTCAGCCTGCTCTGTGCTCCAGAGGCTGGCAGTATGGTCCACATCAACAGAAGCCCTCACCCCCTGGCTCTCAGTTGTCTTTGGCCAATCAGAAGCACTGGCAGTAGATCACAGTGAAAACAAAGAAAGGTGATCAGCATGAAATGGAGCAGGACTCTATGGTCCAGGTCCTGTGCCATGTCCTCAGCCTGCCTTTGTGTGTGGAAAAAATTTAGCTAAAGAATAAATTTAATCAGAGAAGTGAGAAATCAGAGAAGATATGAGAAATCAGAGAAAATGCAGAAACAAAGGAAAACAGTCAAAGGAGACCGAATAATAACAATGTTGCCATTAACCATAGTCAAGGACCTTTAGTTTCTATCCCATAGATAATATTCTGAGCCATATCCTGTGACCTGTCTTATAGACACTGAAACCCCCAGCTGGTGAAAAAGTCAACCACACGATGACTAGACTGTGGCTGTGATGTCAGCTGCCGCAGTTCTGAGAACTGAGCTCAAAGAAGTGGAAACAAACCAGTCCTGGAACTGAAGACTAACTGTACCTAAAACAATCAAGATGATGCTGGTCAGACCTCCCATGACCAATTTCAAGATGCCTGTCAGAGCTGACTGTACTGTTTCTGCATATAGCAGGGCCCCCCACCCCGACCCTAACCCTTCTATAAAAGTTGTTGCCCACTGATGGTCCGTGGGGGAGTTGGCCTTTGGACAGACATTAGCTTCCCCTCAGATGTTGCCAGCATCTGAAATAAAGCAAACTTTCCTTCCCACCAACCCGGCCTGCTTATTGGTTTTTGAGCATCAAGCAGCCGGACCCCACTCCTTTGGTAACAAGCATAGTTATTCCCTCAATTTCCTGCCTTCCAGGTTGCTGTGGATTAGCCTTGTCCCAGGCCCTGTCAGGCAGCTCTCTTCCATACCTAAGGGATGAGAGAGTTTCCCCACAGCTATTAGCCCAGAATTCTGTGTTATTCCTTGCAAATGTTCCACACTTTGTAAATCGTAGCTTTATTAAACTCTCTTTAAAATGTAGAATTCCATGTGTCATCTCAGAACATGTCTAATGTTCAATCAACCTGATATTTAATGAAGAGCTGTCAAACTAACAGCATGGAAATGAAGATCAGAGTAACTGTCCCCAAGGCAAGTTTATATACTGACTACTATCTTATCCTCTAACCTTATGAGTTTTGAGTGCCGCAAAGAGAACTTTGAAAAGTTCTTCATTCAAACTGCCTCCAGTTTGAATAAGCTGCCTTTAGGTACAGGCTTCCCCGAAGGCTCAGTGGTAAAGAACCCACCTGCAATGCAGGAGATACAGGTTCAATCCCTGGGTCAGGAAGATCCTCTGGAGGAAATGGCAACCCCCTCCGGTATTCTTGCCTAAAAAATCCCATGGACAGAGGAGCTGGGCAGGCTACAGTTTAAAGGGTTGCAAAGAGTCGGCCATGATGAAGTGACTGAGCACACACGCATTCAGATGGGTGGTAGTACTTGGTAATAATGTTGTCAAATATGTGTTAGCATTAAATATGCTTGCTTTTTTTAAACTCAAGTATGTGAGCCTATGAAACTAAGATTGTACAAAAACAGTACAATATTAAGAGTAACTGAGTATTAATAGGCATAGTACAGCATTTAGAACACAAGCTTTAAAGTTAGCTATTCAAATCTTCTACCTATTAGCTGTGTACCTTTTGGAATGTTGCTTAACCTCTCTGTTTCTTTTTTTCTCATCTATAGAATAGTCTTAAAAATTGTACCTATTTCTTATGATTGTGGTAAAGGTTAAAAGAAATAATATAAGGTATGAGTACAGTAAGCACTCGAAAATGTTATCGATTATAATTCTTACCATTAGTACAATGTTAAAATATTGATGTGCCAACCATAAAGTAAATGATTTCATCAGGTTGTTTTGAAGGTTAAATGAGTGACTATTTTTAAGAATAGTACCTGGCACATAGCTCAGAACTCTATGTTGTTAATTAATACATAAATACGATTTAAGTACAAATACTAAGTATAATTTGATCTCTTTCTCTTCGGCTTTTAATTATTCTCAGTCTCTTCTCAAACTACTTTTGGTTTTCCCTCCACAATTAAATAGAAAAGAACCTTTCAACTTCACCCTGAAATTTTTCTTGGAGTCAAAAACCTTCCTTAACTTATATATGGTTGTTTTCGTTTTTGAAGTTTTTTTTTTGGCCATGCCACAAAGTTTGTGGTATCTCAGTTCTCTAACCAGGGATTGAACCCAGGAGACATCAGTGAAAGCCCAGTATTCTAACCAATAGGCCACCGCAGAACTCTCCAAGTTCTGATTTTTAAGCATCTGTGATTTTAAGCCAGTTTTCTTGAATATTTTATTCCTCACACTCCTAAAGGAGCTTTTAGGTAATCTTTTTGCCACCATGGTAGAGAAACTGACTCCCCCCCCACCCCCAGTCCAGGCTCTCAGCTTTACCTTCCCCAGAAACAGAACTTGTGGTCTGGAAGGAGTGGTCTGGGTCCAGAGCTGTTTAACGTCTGCTTATTCTGGAATTTTGGTCCATTAAATTAAGATGTAACACAGGATAGTAAAGGGATAAAGGCTTTCTTAGTAAAACGAGGCCATGATTATCACTTCCACAGTGTCAAATTTATGCTAATAGGGGAATATGCGTTTCTTTGGTAGACCAGACAAAGGTTTTTATCCTGCATCCATTCTTGAATTCGTGATGTGTGTTTGGTTACAGATGCCCCCAGAGGAAGGCACCCATAGCCCAGTGTGGAATATTACTGTTCTGCTCCCACCCCTCACCCTCAAGTCTGATGGATGCTAAGCTGCCTCCTTTCCTTGGGAAGCCAGGGAACCCTAAGTCCAGAACCTTCCCTCCTTGCTACAGAGCAATCCTGCTGAGGGTACAAGTAAAACCATCCAGAACCGCAAAGACTGAGGATGTGGAATTTACTATACACAAGAAAAAGTCTTAGAGGAGTTGAAATTTAACTATTAATAATTTGCTTGGGAAGGTAGTGGATTCCAGGGGAAAGGGGGGATTGAACGGGGAAAGAAGAGGAGATAAGTGTCAAAGGGGCAATTTGTCTATTTGCTCTCCTGTTGATGGACATTTGCATTGTTTCCAAGTTCTGGCTACTAGAAATAGAGTCACAATTAACATTGGTATGCAGTTTTTTTTTTTTTTAGTGGATATACGTTTTCACTTGTTTTGGAATTCCTGGATCCCAAGACAGGTGAATACTGATAAGAAGATGCCAGTTCTGAGTCTGCACTCAGAAAAACAATTTGCTTGCTAGATTACCAGTTGATTACAAAGGATGTTAAAGGGTACAAATAAACAGCCAGATGAAGAGATATCTATAGTAACATTTGGAAGGGGACTGAGCACAGGAGCTTTGTGCCCAGGAAGGGAGGTACATCACCCTCTGGGAATACAGATGAGTGCTTCCTCAACCCAGAAGCTCTCCACACCCCATTCTTTTGGGGTTTTATGGAGGCTTCATTACATACGATTAATTGATTAAATCATTAGTTGTTGGTAATTAATTCACTCTCTATCCACTCTCCCCTCCTCAGAGGTGGGGGCGGGGGCAGGAATTGGGGCTAAAAGTTCCAGCCATCTAATCATGTGGTTGATTCCCTTGGCATTGAACCCCTATCCTTAGGGGCTTTCCAAAATCACCTCATTAACATAAACTTAGGCACAGTTGAAAGGAGCTTGTTATGAATGACAAAATATACCTTAATCTCTCCTATCATTTAGGAAATTTCAAAGATTTTAGGAGCTGTATGCTGGAAAAGGAAATGAAAATCAAATATATCTTATTGTAAATTGTTATGTGCTTAGTTGTTCAGTCTTGGCCAGTTCTTTGTGACCCATGGACTGTAGCCCGCCAGGTTCTTCTGTCCATGTCCAATATTCTTGTCTATTCAGGCAAGAATACTGGAGTGGGTTGCCATGCTCTCCTCCAGGGAAATTTCCCAACCCAGGGATGGAACCCAGGTCTCCCAAATTGCAGGAGGATTCTTTACCGTCTAAGCTACCAGGGAAGCCCATGAATACTGGAGTAGGTAGCCTATCCCTTCTCCAGGAAATCTTCCTGACTCAAGAATTAAATCGAGGTCTCCTGCATTGCAAGTGGATTCTTTACCACCTGAGCTACCAGGGAACCAAATATAAATTGCTATACTATACGTCTATAACCAAGAAATCCAAAAGATGATCCAAGTTCAGGTCCAATTGGACCCAGGGTTTCAAATTACAACATAAGGACTATGGTTTTCACCACCCCTTAGTTCTACAGGCATCTAGTTCTGTTGCTGTTTTAATTGCTCAGTCATGTCTCACTCTTTTGTGACCCCGTGGACTGTAGCCTGCCAGCTCCTCTGTCCATGAGATTTCCCAGGAAAGAATATTGGAGTGGGTAGCCCATCCCTCCTCCAGGGGATCTTCTCGACCCAGGGATTGAGTCTGAGTGTCCCACACTGGCAGGCAGATTCTTTACGGCTGAGCCACCTTGGAAGCCCAGCTAGTTCTGTTGGGCCCAAGCAGATTTTCTCCAAGTGACAGCTAAGATCATCATGAGTTGTCCCTGGCTGATACCATCTATATACATAAAGAGAAAACAAAGAACTTTCTCTCCCTAGCATAACATTCAGTCCATGTCAGTTTCTAAACAGGACCCCGGTGAGGTTACATGCTTATCTGACTCGATCCAGGAGGATGAGGTATTCTGACTGTTCAGCTGGAGACACACACTCACAATAACCGCATAGTGTGATTGCTATGGACGATTCTCAAGGCATTTCTCAGACGGATGGCTTGGAGGACAGCTGTTCACTGTACCCCTAATTCCATTTGGCCTGAACATTTTCCTAAACTCTCTAATATAAAGCTGTTTTTGCACACATGGAGTTGGGTGTGTATTCAGCTTGAAAAAAAAGGAGCATTGCAGGTTTGACAGCACCAAGAATAGGTCAGAGGTCATCTTCTGCCCCATCACCCTCAGAACTCTTTGTACTTCCTGGAGGACCACTCGTTGATGATAATCATCTAGTGAATACAACTAGATATTAAAAACTGGAAAGGTCACTTTGCTGCACCACCTTCTCAACTAACCCTCCGGCCTCCCCAGATCGTAGCTAGAGACACACCTGTGAGACAGAAAAAGAAAGCATTTTCACAGAGATTGCTCATGAACAACAGCTGCATTTATTCTTTTCTACTCTCGGTTCCTTAATCTGCATTCTTTTTCCACTGGGGTAAAGCCAAAAAGACAATGAAAAGAGATCACAGCCGCATTATGCATCGTTCTTCTGCAATAAAGTCATGAAATCTCTCTTATTTTTCAGTGAGGGTGCTTTCTGACAGCTGGCTTTTTAAATTCATCTATTAGACAGTTTCAATGTAATGACCAATTTTTAAAAATAACTTTGGCAGACCCCCTTGAGTTTCAGCTATTTAAATAAAACATAACAGAATTTTCCGAAGAAACAAAAGGTGATGCCTTCATACAGCTTTCCACATTCAAACAGTCATCTGGAAAGCTAGAACTAACAAATGTATGAGTGAAATTCTCATTTTCCTGTTCTCAGACTCCCTCCCCTCATTGTATCAGCACTCTTTCAAAATCCTAATATGAAATTATTCCCTCCAGAAAGTCTGTCTTGATTAATTACTTCCAGATCTAATTATTGATACATGCTTTCCATCATTTAAACAATAATCGCTAGTACATTTCCAATTAGGTTCACCTTCTCTCGTCTGTATATGGATTGAAAATTTCATGAGTCTTAGGTTATAAGTGTACCTCCTGCTTTCCCAGGTGATGACTCTTGGGCAGGGATCTTCGTTTTTGTGTCTATATAATTATCCCTTTTCTCTCCCCTCATCCCCAGACTGCTTTTGTTGTTGTTGTTCAGTCACTAAGGTGTGTCTGACTCTTTGCAACTCCAAGGACTGTAGCACGCCAGGCTTCCCTGTCCTTCACTATCCCCAAAGTTTGCTTAAACTCATGTCCATTGAGTAGGTAATGCCATCCAACCATCTCATCCTCTGCTTCCCCCTTCTCCTGCCCTCAATCTTTCCCAGCATCAGGGTCTTTTCCAATGAGTTGGCTCTTCGCATCAGGTGGCCAGAGTATTGGAGCTTCAGCTTCATCATCGGTCCTTCCAATGAATATTCAGGGTTAATTTCCTTTAGAATTGACTAGTTTGATCTCCTTGCTGTCCAATAAACTCTCTTTAAGCAAAGATAAATGAGGAACTTATTTATTTTTTTTTAACTGTTACATAAATTAACCCATTTATTATAGGCTAGCAACATTATCAAATGGTGGTGCTTCTACTGGTCTTTCAATTCCTTCAGTCTTCTGATGGCAGACTTTACTGTGACAGCAGAAGTGGTGTTGTAGGTCCAGGCACCACCAGCTACTGTTTTCATGCAGGAACCACAGTGCCAAATGCCCATAGCTCTTCTCTTCATCTTGGTTTTGCCACAGAAGGAGCAGGTATACTTGGCGTGCTGGCTGATTTCAATTTTCTTCACCATTTTCCTGAGGGAGGCACCATAACGGGTCCCGTATTTGCCCATGATTCCGACCTTCTTGGTGCGTTTCGCCATGTTCATGCAACCTAGATCCGAGCCCAAGAGGCATGAGGAACTTATTTACTGGTGTAATGAGAGATCTTGGGCTCTGAGAATTACAGAGGTGAAATTCCAGCTCTCCTATTCACAGCTGTGTGGGAGGAAAGGATCAATATTTAAAACCTTAATTTTCTTCCATGAAAACATAAAACATGATAATAAATTCCTGAGGGTTTGTGTGATAATCACATCAGATCTATGTTCAAAAGCACTTAAGAATCTTTGATGATCCTTCAAAAATCTATTTGTTTCCTTAGTGATAGGATTGCAGAAGCTGCTGAATTTATGAAATATCTTTCTCCTTTGTTGGTGACTTTTGAAAATTTTTTCCAGAGGACAAAACCTTTTATACCAGATTAGAAAGAAAATGGAGGGAATTCCCTGATGGCCCAGTCGTTAGGAGTCTTCTCTTTCACTGATAAGGGCTCAGGTTCATTCCCTAGTTGGGGAACTAAGATCCTGAAAGCTGTGCATCCTGGCCAAATAAATAAAGTTGAAATTGTAAATAATCTTGAGGATAAGGAACAATCAAGTCAAATATATTCACTCTGCCATGTCTGATAAATATATGGCCACAAACTCCATCACTGGAAGGACTGATGCTGAAGCTGAAGCTCCAATACTTTGGCCACCTGATGTGAAGAGCTGACTCATTGAAAAAGACCCTGCTGCTGGGAAAGATTAAGGACAGGAGGAGAAGGGGGCAGCAGAGGATAAGATAGTTGGATGGCATCACCACTTCACTGGACATGAGTTTAAGCAAACTCCGGGAGACAGTGAAGGACAGGGAAGCCTGGTGTGCTGCAGTCTGTGGGGTCGCAGAGAGTCAGACACAATTTAATAAGTGAACCACCACAGCAACATACTCCGCCACTGCTCTTTCCCTAACCAGTTATGGACACTGTGCATTGGTTAAAGCATAGTATCCCATTCAATCTGTGATACTAATACATCTGAGAGTTCTCAACAAAGGGCTCTGCACTGACACTGGCAACAAATCGAGTTTGTCCACTCATGCTAACAAATGCTACTGACACCAGGCTACTTTGAAAAGGGCAGGATTTGATTAGACGATTAGGAGACGATTGGAGGAAGAGAGGGAGGGCACATTCAGCACTGGATGTGGATGTGAAAACGGGAAAGGGAAAACAGGAGAGGGAAAAAAGTGCAAGTTCTGTGCAATTTTGTTACCAGTACCAATAGAGGTATTTCTCGGGTCCATTTGAAAGAATTGTTCCACAGACAACTAAATAAAATTATTGGCAGTTATACGGTATTTAGCTGGGTGGTGTGGTAGGAAATAGCGTGAGGAGTCCTGCTATACAGACAGACTAGTCTGTGGAGGCCCCTCTAAGAAGGTGTCATTTGGTCTTCAGGAACCAGCCCTACGCAAAGGAGTAGGAAGAAACAAGCAGGAAAGTTTCAGGCCAGGATCAGCTTGGGCTTCTCATAGAGTGAAAAAAAAAAAACAGGAGGTCTGGAGCAAGGGGGAGTGACAAAGGATGACTATATAGGGGAACAGTGCTGGATCACACCTAATTCTGGGGCCTAAATAGGAAGTTTACATACACGCTAAAGGGCTTTTAGGGTAGTTACAAGATCTTCGGTAGACTTATTTTATCTTCCTTTTTAACGAATTAAAATTGCTTTACAATATTGTGTTAGTTTCTGCTGTACAACAAAATGAATCAGCTATATGTATACAGACATCCCCTCCTACCCCACTCTCATCCCACCCCTCTAGGTTGTCACAGAGCACCCGGCTGAGATTCCTGTGCTATGCAGCAGCTTCCTACTAGCTATCTGTTTTACACGTGGCAGGGTATATATGTCAGTGGTATTCTCCCGATTCGGCCCACCCTCCCCTTCCCTCCTCTGTAACCACATGTCCATTCTCTACATCTGCGTCTCTATTCCTGCCCTGCTAACAGGTTGCTCTGTACCATTTTTTTTTTAATGTGTTAATATGTGATACCTGTTTTTCTCTTTCTGACTTACTGCATACTATAGGACAGACTCAAGGTCCATCCACATCACTACAAATGACCCAGCTTCGTTCCTTCTTATGACTGAGTAGTATTCCTTTGTATGTATGTATGATCTTAGGCAGATTTTAAAAGCCCTCTCTGGTTACTTTGTACAAACAGGGTGGGAAGTGGAGATGGGTCAAGAGCTGAAAAGAAGAGACAGATTAGGAGACTGAGTGGAAGAGAACCATGGTAATATATATAATATATTCAGGGGACAATAATATGTGTCTGGGAGGTTGATACTCTAGGACTTGCTGATATGCTGAGAAGGGGGTAAGGAGAAAAGAGGAATCATGGGTGACTGCATTCTTGATGATAGTGCCTTTTAGCCTTTTACCCAGGTAAGGGCTAATAGGAAAAACTGAAGTGTGGAGGGTGGGAGGGAGTGATTTTCTTGCAGAACAAGCTGTGTGTCATTCAGTAGCCACTTACTCTTTTCCAGTGGGAATTCTGGGCATGAGATTGAGAAAAAAAAAAAGAGAGAGAGAGAACAAGAGGAAATGTGTGCTCTTATTAAGATCATTCATTCACTCAACAGATATGTATCATATGCCAGACCTTCTTCTAGGTTTTGTTGTTGTTGTTTAGTTGCTTCAGTCGTGTCTGACTCTTGCAACCCCATGGACTGTAGCCCGCCAGACTCCTCTGTCCATGGAATTTCCCAGGCAAGAGTACTGGAGAGGGTTGTCATTTCCTCCTCCAGGGGATCTTCCAGACCCAGAGACTGAACTCAAGTCTCCTGCATTGGCAGGTGGATTCTTTGCTGCTGAGCCACCTGGAAAACACTCTCTTAGGTTTGGGGATTGCCAAAGTTCTTGGTCTCATGGAATTTCTATTCTATTAGGTATGGTGTATACATGCATACACAAAAAGGTACATAATATACCAAACGGTGATGAGTACTATAAATAAAATGAAACAATATAAAGGACAAAAATGAAGTGTATCTATACATGGGGAATGGTTTGCTGTTTGATATATGGTAGTACTATATATATATATATCTCAAAGCCTCTATAATAAGGTGACATTTGATTACAAAGCTGAAGGAGATGGTGAAGGAAGCTACATGGATACCTGGCGGCATTTCAGGCAGAGGAAGAGGAAATGCAAAGGTCCAGGAGCTGAGAGGAGGCCTAAATGACTGAGCAGAATGTTGGAGGGAGAGTGCAGTGAGAGAGGAGGGTGGAGGGATAGTGGGGTGGGGTTTTATAGGATGGGTCGTGGCCACTTTATGAACTTTGGACTTGACTGTGAGCCAGATGCGAGCCCCTGCAGCATTTCTACCTTTACTGGAAGACATACTAAAGATTCCCATGTGTAGTCCTTAATTCTTTTTAAATAAGGAAACATTTTTTATATCTGGTCGGTTTGTGGTGAAGCATAAAAAATAGATCAAGAATAAAATGAGCATGGTGGTGTCTTCTAGCAAAAATCACCTAGCCCAAAAAGATACCAACATTTCTCTCACCCAGGCCATTTCATCTTTCAGCAGCTGGGGATACAATCCTTGCAGCTGGCAAATCCTGCTGTAGGTGGGGCATGATTTAGGGAAAATAGGGAAGGGACATCCTTCTCACTCAAAGCTTCTCGATGACCAAAAATTTTACCCATCCATCCATCCAGTCAATAGTTATTGACCTTGGTTGGATGGCATCATTGATTCAATGGACATGATCTTGGCTGAGCTCCAGGAGATGGTGAGGGACCGAGGGGCCTGGCTTGCTGCAATCCATGGGGTCTCAAAGGGTGGGACACAACTTAGCAACTGAAAAACAATAGCAAATACTACATGTACAGTGGTGAACTAGACACTGTGAATACATACAGATGTTTGTATGTTTCTGTGATCTGTGTTTTCTCAGATTCTGTTTGTCTATTTGCATCCATTAATTGCAGGGTCAAATTATAACCAAAGTATTCATAGTTTATGTCTCTCTAGTGATCCAACTTAAGTGGGTTCACAAAAGTCACATTATAAACTAACCAACCAATCCTGAGGCCATACTCCCAATCACCTTCTTCTCTAACTCTCATACATCAAACTGGCATTTCCCCTGCCCTGAATCAATCAACACAAGGCCAGGGACCAGGAAACTAGGGACAGTCCCTTTGCCCCAAAGCTTACAGGAATTATTCAAACTGGCCGATCCGCAACTGTTTTACCTTGTCCAACCCAATCTTTCCCACAGAAAAAGGGTAGAGCCTGTGCTTTCCTCTAAGTCCTATTTTTGCCTCCTGACCCAGTCTAGTGCTTCTCCATGTGGCCGTGTGTGGCACCAGTGTCTCCTACTCTCGGGAACTGTAGTTCCAAGGTGGCGCTAATGTTAAAGAACCTGCCAGCCAGTGCAGGAGATGTAAGAGACATGAGTTTGATCCCTGGGTGGGGAAAACCCTCTGGAGAAGGAAATGGCAACCCACTCCAGTATTGCTGTCTGGAGAATCCCATGGACACAGGAACCTGGAGGGCTAGAGTTGGACACAGCTGAAGTGACTTAGCATGCACATGTCTTTCAATAGCATTAACCTCTTCCTGTTGACACGCGGTCGGTCACTTTACAACTTCCTTCCCTCTTCTCCCTCTCCTTCTTTGAGTCAAGAATCTCTTCCTTCCCTTTGTCTCTTACCTAATTTCCTCTTTGCTGTACCTAAGGTATGGTTTCTTTGCTCAAGCAGCCTGATCCATGTTCTTCCTGCCCTCTGAGACCTAGAACATGGGCACTGGGTGATTCTTGCTTCCCTTTGGTTCACTGCACCCTGGCCTCATCACTTGTGGACAGCAGGTTCCCTCTTATTTGTCTTTGGACACTGTTTCAGTTCCCCTTGCTCCTGACAGTCCACAATAAAAATCTAGCCTATCTTCAAGCCACTGCTCAGTCTTATAAATACATTTCTACTCTACTTCGTGCCTCTGAGAAGTTATCATGGTTAGTATCTGTGCTTTAATGTTCCCTCTTGAGTGATGGTTCATCCAGCTAAGTCACACGTTTGTTTTAATTACAAAAGAGGTGACCAACAAGGGGATTTGATTTGATGGCTTAGTTTGGGAGAACAATTTTTCTAATTAACTTATATGACAAATCTAAGAGGCACTCTTGGCTAGCATTCATTTAAGTGGGTGAGAGGTTGTGTTTTTCTGTTTAGTTGAGCTTGCTGACCTTTTTAAAGTCAGTGAAATTCAATAATATTGTTTAAGCATCCTTGTAGAATCTATGCTAAACACTAGCAATTGAGTTCAACTGGATATAATTGGTGTCCTCTGAATATTTATATTTCAAAGCTGACATGAACACAAAACAGTTTAACACAGTACTGTGAAATATGCTCATGTGTCAAAATGATTAATACATAGCTGCTTCCTAGCTAAAGTTTGAACAACTAAGTGCTGAGACTCCCCTCCCACTAGATCTACTGAAATATGCTAGAACTGCCTGATGCTCAGAACTGCCTGATCCCAATAACAGTGAGAACATTGAGAGAAAGCTTTTAAGCTTTTAACAAAAAAAATCTTAAAATTTGTTGTATTCCTCTCTCCCCAGGGACTTCTGAGGTGGCACTAGTGGTAAAGAACACGCCTGCCAATTCAGGAGATGTGAGAGACACAGGTCTGATACCTGGGTTGGGGAGCTCCCCTGGAGAAGGAAATGGCAAAACACTCCAGTATTCTTGCCTGGAGAATTTCATGGACAGCTGGCGGGCTACAGTCCATAGCATTGCACAGAGTCACACATGACTGAAGTGACTTAGTGTGCACCTTCTCCCCAGAAAACATCTTGGGCTTTTTCCTCCTACTGCTTTTATTCTGAATTTCCCTCCTCAATGACTGGTGGTTTGATTCAATATTAAGTTTGAACTAACTAGAATGCATCAGGAAACTCCATTCTCTGCGACATACATTTATTGAACACCCTGTTCTTATTCTTCAGGCATCACTTAACAGACCCTGCAGTGACATGGGAAATCCATCTGTCTCTACAGCACAAATCTGAATGCACCTCTCCATCCCTCAGGAAAACTGTAACTCTCCATCTTTTCTAAAGCCAGTTGGAGCAAATCTTAACAACAACTTAATCCTGCATTTCACAGGTCAGCTGGCATTTATCTGAGTAATTAACAAGCCCAGTTTCCTGCTGTGCCAAGAAGCTTTCAGAATCCTACAAAACTGGACCTGAAAATTCCTAAGCCCATGACCACACCCTGGCACAGAACTTGATGTCAGTCACTTTGTGTGAAGTTATTCTTTACAGTACAATCGGAAAATCATTCTGCATTTTGGGTAAGAAATCTCAAGACAAGAAACCGAGGTAGGGGGAGAGAGAGGTCCTTTGTGAATCCACTAAAGAAAATCCTCAGGCTGCCAACTTCAGCTCTGCAGGGAAATGGTGACTATGCCAAAGAGATGGATTTCAACCCTATGTCAACTGAAATCTAAAATGCAGTCAGCTGTTTGAACTGTAGCTGCAAGTTAGTTCTATGTATTCCTGACTTTGAAAAGGCAATATAAATTGTGGTGCTACTTCCCTTGGACTTGGAGCAAAAGGACTTGAGTGGAAGGTTCCAATTACTACAGCAACATTTGAAGGATGGAGAAAGAACAGTACATTTCTCATTTGGAGATTTTATGTACACCTCAAGACTGATCTTTTTTATTCCTTATGCAGTGGTTTTGCAAACTGGCCATAAAAACGAAATCCTATGTTTTACAATGCCATCAACTCACACTTTGAAAAGAGAAAAAGTGTCTTTACTAGTATGAGATTAATTAATTAATTAATTAATACACACACACACATATATATAGATGTATACACACACACACACACACATATATATATATATATATATATATATATACACATTCAGTCATTCAGTCATGGCTGCCTCTTTGCATGGATTGCAGCACTCCAGGCTTCCCTGTCCTTCACCATCTCCCCGAGCTTGCTCAAATTCATGTCCTTTGAGTTGGTGCTGCCATCCAACCATCTCATCCTCTATCATCCCCTTCTCCTCCTTCCTGCAATCTTTCCCGGCATCAGGGTCTTTTCTAAGGATTCGACTCTTCTCATCAGGTGGCCAAAGTATTGGAGCTTCAGCTTCAGCATCAGTCCTTCCAATGAATATTCAGCACTGATTTCCTTTAGGATTGGCTGGTTCCCTTCAGGATTGACTGGTTTGATCTCTTTGCTGTCCAACGGACTCTCAAGAGTGTTCTCCAACACCACAGTTCAAAAGCATCAATTCTTTGGTGTTCCCTTCTTTGTGGTCCAGCTCTCACATCCATACATGACTACTGGAAAAACCATAGGTTTGACTAGACTGACCTTTGTTGGCAAAGTAATGTCTCTGCTTTTTAATATGCTGTCTAGGTTGGTAGTAACTTTTCTTGCAAGGAGCAAGCATCTTTTAATTTCATGGCTGCAGTCACCACCTGCAGTGATTTTGGAGCCCCCTAAAAATAAAGTCTGTCACTGTTTCCATTATTTCCCCATCTATTTGTCATGAAGTGATGGCACTGGAAGCCATGATCTTCACTTTTTGAATGCTGAGCTTTTTCACTCTCCTCTTCACCATTATCAAGAGGCACTTTCTGACATAAGGGTGGTGTCATCTGCACCTCTGGGGTTATTAATATTTCTCCTGGCAATCTTGATTCCAGCTTGTGCTTCATCCAGCCCGGCATTTCTCATGATGTACTCTGCATAGAAGTTAAATAAGCAGGGTGACAATATGCAGCCTTGATGTACTCCTTTCATAATTTGGAACCAGTCCATTGTTTCAGGTCTGGTTCTAACTGCTACTTTTTGATTTGTATACAGGTTTCTCAGGAGGCAGGTAAGGTGGTCTGGTATTCCCATCTCTTAAAGAATTTTTAAGTTTGTTTTGATCCATACAGTCAAAGGCTTTAGTGTAGTCAATAAAGCAGATATTTTTCCTGGAATTCTCTTGTTTTTTCTATGATCTAACAGATGTTGGCAATTTGATCTGTCTGCATCCTCTGGTCTCTCTACATTTTCTAAATCCACCTTGAACATATAGAAGTTCTTGGTTCACGTACTCTTTAAGCCTCGCTTGGAGAATTTTGAGTATTACTTTGCTAGATTGTGAGATGAGTGTAATTGTATGGTAGTGTGAACATTCTTTGGCATTGGAATGAAAACTGACCTTTTCCAGTCCTGTGGACACTACTGAGTTATCCAAATTTTCTGGCATATTGAGTGCAGTACTTTAACAGCATCATCTTTTAGGATTTGAAATAGCTCAACTGGAATTCCATCACCTCCACTATCTTTGTTTATAGTGATGCTTCCTAAGACCCACTTGAGTTTGCATTCCTGGCTGTCTGGCTCTAGATGAGTGATCACACCATCATGGTTATCTGGGTCATGAAGATATTTTTTGTATAGGTCTTCTGTGTATTCTTGCCACTTCTTTTTAATATCTTCTGCTTCTGTTAGGTCTATACTATTTCTGTCCTTTATTGTGCCCATCTTTGCATAAAATAGTTCCTTGGTATCTCTAATTTTCTTGAAGAGCTCTCTGGTCTTTCTTATTCTATTGTTTTCCTCTATTTCTTTGCATTGATCACTGAGGAAGGCTTTTTTTTTTTTTAAATCTCTCCTGCTATTCTTTGGAACTCTGCATTCAAATGCATTCAGTTGGATATATCTTTCTTTTTCTCCTTTGACTTTCACTTCTCTTCTTTTCTGAACTATTTGTAAGGCCTCTTTAGGCAACCATTTTGTCTTTTTTCATTTCTTTTTCTTGGGGATGGTTTTGATCACCACCTCCTGTACAGCGTTATGAACCTCTGTTCATAGTTCTTCATGCATTGTCTATCAGATCTAATCCCTTGAATATATTTGTCATTTCCACTGTATAATCATAAGGGATTTGATTTAAGTCATACCTGAATGGTCTATGGTTTTTTCTACTTTCTTCAATTTAAATCTGAATTTTGCAATAAGGAGTTCATTATCTGAGCCACTGTTAGCTCCTGGTCTTGTTTTTGCTGACTGTATAGAGTTTCTCCATCTTCAGTTGCAAAGAATATAAACAATCTGATTTCAGTATTGACCATCTGATGATGTCCACGTGTAGAGTCTTCTCTTGCATTGTTGAAAGAGGGTGTTTGCTATGACCAGTGTGTTCTCTTGGCAAAACTCTGTTAGTTTTTGCCCTGCTTCATTTAGTACTCCAAGGCCAAACTTGCATGCTATTTCAGGTATCTCTTGACTTCCTACTTTTGCATTCCAGTCCCCTGTGATGAAAAGGACATCATTTTTTGGTGTAAGTTCTAGAAGGTCTTGTAGATCCTCATAGAACCATTCAACTTCAGCTTCTTCAGCATTAATGGTTGGGGTATAGACTTGGATTACTGTGATACTAAATGGTTTGCCTTGGAAATGAACAGAGATCATTCCGTCATTTTTGAGATTGCACCCAAGTACTGCATTTCGGACTCTTTTGTTGACTATGGTGGCTACTTCATTTCTTCTAAGGGTTCTTGCCCACAGTAGTAGATATATTGGTCATCTGAACTGAATTTGCCCATTTCAGTCCATCTTAGTTCACTAATTCCTAAAATGTTGATGTTCACTCTTGCCATCTTCTGTTTGACCACTTCCAATTTGTCTTGATTCATGGACCCAACATTCCAGGTTCCTATGCAATATTGTTCTTAACAGCATCAGACTTAACTTTCACCACTAGACATCCACAACTGGGCATTGTTTCTGCTTTGGCTCAGCCTATTCATTCCTTCTTGAGCTTTTTGTCCACTCTTCTTCTGTAGCATATTGGGCACCCAGAGAGTGCCTACTGACCTGGGGAGTTCATCTTTCAGTGTCATATCTTTTTGTCTTTTCATACTGTTCATGGGGTTCTCAAGACAAGAATACTGAAGTGGTTTTCCATCCCCTTCTCCAGTGGACCCCATGTTTTGACAGAACTTTCCACCATGACCCATCTGTCTTGGATGGCCCTACACAGCATGGCTCTAGTTTCATTGAGTTAGACAGGGCTGTAATCCATGTGATCAGTTTGGTTAATTGTCTGTGTTTGTGGTTTTCATTCTGTCTGCCCTCTGATGGATGAGAATAAGAGGCTTGTGGAAGCTTTCTGATGGAGGGTTGATTATGGGGGAAACTGGGTCTTGCTCTGGTGGGTGGGGCCAGGCTCAGTTCAGTTCAGTTTCTCAGTCATGTCCAACTCTTTGAGACCCCCATGACGCCAGGCTTCCCTGTCCATCAACTCCCTGAGCTTGTTCAAACTCATGCCCATTGAGTCGGATGCCATCCAACCATCTCATCCTCTGTTGTCCTCTTTTCCTATTGCCTTCGATCTTTCCTAGCATCAGGATCTTTTCCAATGAGTCAGTTCGTTGCATTAGGTGGCCAAAGTATTGGAGCTTCAGCTCCAGCATCAGTCCTTCCAAGGAATATTCAGGACTGATTTCCTTTAGGATTGACTGATTTGATCTCCTTGCAGTCCAAGGCTCAGTAAATAATTTACAAGCCTTGCTCAGTAAATCTTTGATCCAATTTTTTGCTGATGGGTGGGGCTGTCTTCCCTCCCTGTCTTTTGGCCTAAGGCCAAACTATGGCAGGGGTAATGGTCACCTCCTTCAAAAGGACTTATGCCAGTGTACTGTTGTTCCCAGGACTATTTTAGTCAGTGTCCCTTATCCTGCAGCAGGCGACTGTTGACCCACGCCTCTGCCGGAGACTCTTGGACACTCCCAGGCAAGTCTGGCTCAGTCTCCGGTAGGGTCACTGCTCCTTTCTCCTGGGTCCTGGTGTGCACAAGGCTTTATATGTGCTCTCCAAGAGTCTGGTTCCCCAGTCTTGTGGAAGTTCCACAATCAAATCCCACTGGCCTTCAAAGTCAAATTCCCTGGAGGTTCTCAGTCATTTTGTCAGATCCCCAGGTTAGGAAATCTGTTATGGGCCCTAGAACTTTTGCAACAGTGCAAGAGAATTATTCTCCAGTTAGTGGGTCGTCTGCCCAGCAGCTCTATGGTGACTTCCTCCAAGAGGACTTATGCCATGCACTGCCTCCCAGGTCTGCTGCAACCAGAGTCCCTGTCCCCAGGGCAGGCCACTGATGATCTGTGTCTCAGCAGGAGAAACTCAAACACTCAAAGTCAGGTCTGGCTTAGTCTCTTGTGGGGGGTCACTGCTCCTTTCCTTAAGTCTTGGTGCTCACAAGGTTTTTGTTTGCACCCTCTGAGCATCTATGGTCGGTCTGAAGTTTGATTCTAAACACCATTTCACCCCTCCTATGTTTACCATATATGTCATATGTATCATATATATGTAGTTGTTGCTTAGAAACTAAGTCATGTCTGACTCTTTTGTGACCCCATGGACTGTAGCTTGCTAGGCTCCTCTGTCCGTGGAATTCCCCAGACAAGAATACTAGAGTGGGTTGCCATTTCCTTCTCCAGGGGGTCTTTCCAACCAAGGGATTGAACTCGTGTCCCTTGCATTGAGAGGAGGATTATTTACCACTGAGCCACCAGTTGTCATTGTTCAGTTGCTAAGTCTTGTCCAACACTTTACAACCCCATGGATTGCAGCACACCAGGCTTCCCTGTCTTTCACAATCTCCTGGAGTTTGCCAAATTCACATCCATTGAATTGGTGAATCCATACAACCATTTCATCCTCTGTGGCCCACTTCTCCCATCTTCAATATTTCCCAGCATCAAGTTCTTTTCCAATGAATTGGCTCTTTGTATCAGGTGGCAAAAATATTGGAGCTTCAGCTTCAGCAACAGTCCTTCCAATTAATACTCAAGGTTGATTTCCTTTAGGATTGACTTGTCTGATCTCCTTTCAGTCCAACAGACTCTCTTTTTCCAGCACCACAATTAGAAAGCATCAGTTCTTCAGCACTAGCCTTCTTTATGGTCCAGCTCTCACATCTGTACATGACTACTGGAAAAACCACAGCTTTGATTATATGGACTTTCGTCGGCAAACTGATGCCACCAGGGAAGCCCTTATATATATAGCATTGATAAATATGATAAATATAATCTCCCCAGTGGATTATAGACTTGAGGAAAGGCAGTAATTCAGTATTAGTTATAGGACTGCAGAAATAGTGCCCATCAGACTTGGCTGTCACTCATCCCCATCTTGACCACTTCCCTTAAATGTTTCTTTCAGTGATGGTGAATAATAATCACTATTCTTGGAAAGGTATGATCATAGCTTCACAACTATATAGAAATAAATATGTGGATTTGTACATCCAGGGGCAGGATGATGAAAGAAACTAGCCCCTCCATCATCAAAATAATTTGGTAACACGTAACATATTCTAAATGTTCAAAACATAGCTAACAAAAATATTCCTGATATTTCACTCCTTCAAGGTCAAATCCCTTGTTTTTCAATAAATACCATGATTCCCTTTATTTTAAAATGTATACCTAGGACTTTCCTGGCTGTCCAGTGGTTAAGAATCCATCTGCCAATGCAGGGGACATCAGTTTGATCCTTGGTCTGGGAAGATTCCATATGCCATGAGGCAACAAAGCCCAACGCCACAACTACTGAAACTCACTTAGATTTGCAACAAGAAGCCACTGCAATGAGAAGACTGAGCACTACAAATAGAGAGTAGCCCCTGTTAGCCACAACTAGAGAAAAACCCCATGTAGCAACGAAGACCCTGCACAGCCAAAAACATAAGTAAATAAATATAAAAAAATAAAAAGTATTCCTGAATCTTTCTTCAGACATAAACTTCATCTTGTTTATTACCCTCATTTTCAAAGTGCTGCTATTGCTTAACAGCAATAGGACATTTCCCACATTTTCCTTAGAACTTGTTCACAAGTCACCCCCAGAATCAATTTGAATATTTTATAATCATTACACTTCATTTATTTTTTAAAGAATTACTGAGGTATAATTTACATATCATAAAACTCACCCATTTCAATAATTTTTAGCAAAGTTGTAGAACTGTGCAACAATCACTACAATCTAATCTTAGAGCATCTTCATCATCTGTTCTCATCCATAGCCCTGGCAACCACTCATCTGCTTTCTTTACGTGTAGAAATGCTTTTTCTAGATATTTCATATAAATAGAATCATAAGATATATAACCTTTTGTGACTGACTTATTTCATTTAGCATAATATTTTTGTTTTTAAGGTTCATCCATGTAGTAGCTGTATTAACACTTCACTTCTTTTTAGGACTCAACCCTACCTACTTAACTTATATGCAGAGTACATCAAGTGAAATGCCAGGCTGGATGAAACACAAGCTGGAATCTAGAATGCTGGCAGAAATATCAATAACCTCAGATACGCAGATGACACCACCCTTATGGCAGAAAGCAAAGAAGAACTAAAGAGCCTCTTGATGAGGGTGAAAAAGGAGAGTGAAAAAGCCGGCTTAAAACTCAACATTCAAAAAACAAAGATCATGGCATGTGGTCCCATCACTTCATGGGAAATAGATGGGGAAACAATGGAAACAGTGACAGACTTCATTTTTTAGGCTCCAAAATCACTGCAGATGGTGACTGCAGCCATGAGATAGAAGACACTTGCTCCTTGGAAGAAAAGCTGTGACTAACCTAGACAGCCTATTAAAAAGCAGAGACACTACTTGCCTACAAAGTAGGTCAAACCTATGGTTTTTCCAGTGGTCATGTATGGATGTGAGAGCTGGACCATAAAAAAGGGAGCACCAAAGAATTGATGCTTTTGAACTGTGATGTTGTAGAAGATTCTTGAGAGTCCCATGGACAGCAAGGAGATCAAACCAGTCCATCCTGAAGGAAATCAGTGCTGAATATTCATTGGAAGGACTGGTGCTGAAGCTGAAGCTCCAATACTTTGGCCACCTGATTCGAGGAACTGACTCATTGGAAAAGACTCTGATGCTGGGAAAGATAGAAGGCAGGAGGAGAAGGGGATGACAGAGGACAAGATGGTTGGATGGCATCACTCACTCAATGGACATGAGTTTGAGCAAGCTCCAGGAGATGATGGACAGGGAAGCCTGGTGTGCTGCAGTCCATTCAGTCACAAATAGACAGGACTGAGCAACCAAACAATAACACTATTCCACTTTAAATGTATACCATATTTGTTTATCCACTCCTCAATTGATGGTTATTTGGGTTGTTTCCAGTTTTTGGCTGTTAAGAATAAAGCTGCTCTTAACATTCACATGCAAGTCTTTGAGTGGATTTCATTCTTTCTTTTATCAGAAAATACATTTCTCAATTTTATCTTTCCTCTATTCTCAATAGCTTCACACCATGAGACCATTCAAAGAATGTATCATAAACTCTGAAAGTGATGCACTAAGAGAAGCTTTTCTGAAAATGATTGCTTCACAGACAATACCACTACATTAAGACGTAATCATACTGAAGAAGACAATGTTTATCTGGTATATAAAGTCAGAGGTATTGATTATAAAATGGTTAATTTCATATGTACAGCTTAATTACACCATTCTTGTGCATCTACAACAGCTTGGCACAATACATTGCATCTTGCGGCTCTGATGGCAAAGAATGTGCTTGCCAGTGTAGGAGACACAAGAGATGTGGGTTTGATCCCTGGCTAGGGAAGATACCCTGGAGGAGGAAATAGCAATCCACTTCAGTGTTCTTGCCTGGATAATCCCATGGACTGAGGAACCTGGCAGGCTACAGTCCATAGGGTTGCAAAGAGTTGACACAGCTGAGCTCACAAGAGTTTGCATATGGTAGCTGATTGCTAAATATTTCCTGACTGACGTTAAAATGCCCACAGAGTTCCCTTCAGAAAGTAACATATCAAAAGTTTCAACCCTTCAACCTTGAAGTTTTGTCTCATTTTGTATAAACAACCCCCTAAGAGAACATGACAAGCTCTACAAAGTGCCCCAAGTCACATTTATCTACCAGACAGCCGTACTGATCTTCCTTCATCTCATGGGACTCCTCTCAGAGTAAGCACTCTGTAGCCTTGGAGAGGCAGGATACCTTTTGTGTTGGGCCAGTGCAAGCAGTTGGTTGGCCAATGCATTATGTCTCCATGAGAAACAGTCCCAGGAGGCAAGCTTTCTCTTGGCAAGGGTCTCCCCAGTTCCTTGCTGGCACATGTTTTCAGAAGGTTGACTGGCCCAGATCCAGTATTGGCTAACTTCCCCTCACTTGCTCCCTGTACAGCAATCCAGGCCCATGTGGTCAGATTTGGGCTGTTAACAGACTGCAGCCAGTCTGCGGCAACTAGAAGCACTCTGTGGCCTTGCTTGCTGACATTTTAGAAGCCTTTATTGGCTCCCGGGAGCCACTAATGCACATGTGCCCGTGGTCTCTGGGCTCCAGGGTGGCCCTCAGTGAAAACCCATCGTAGTTGGACACATGAAGTGCTCTTCTTCCAGCTTTCCTGGTGTTCAAGAAAACAGCGTATTAGACGTGCCGGAGGAGTGTCCGCCCACAGCGCATGCTCTGTGTGCCTCTTCCCCGGGAGCCCTGCCAAGGGCGGAGAATGACAGGCTCTTTCCGTCGGGTTCTACCGCCTTCAACGGTTGGCTCTTTTCCACTTTCATGTGGTTATAAGTCATTTCGGTTTTAGATTTCAAAGCACTTTCATACAAGTGTTAATTCATGCCGTAAGCACAGGTTTTAAAACTTAATGTAAAATATATTTAAATGAGTATAATGCCTTTCCACCAAATTTCATTTCAGCAGACATCAATTAAAAAATTAATGTATTCAACATTTTATTGTTTGCTCATTATACATTGCTCCCTTCAAAAGAAAAACCCCCCCCCCCCCCCGCCATCAAAACACAGCTATGTAAGGGAGATTGAGAGATACAGACTTCCGGTTCCAGACTTTCAGCAAAATAAATGAGTCACAGGTCCAAAGGTACAGTGTGTGGAATGTAGTCATAACCTATGTAATATCTTTGTATGTGATTGATTTACAACACTATGTTCGTTCCATTGTGGTTCAGTGTTTCCATGTTTCAAAGCGATCAAATTGTGATTCCATTTATCATGGTCATCATTTTGAAATATATAAAAATATTGAATCACTATGGAACTAACATAATGTTGCAAATCAATTGCACTTCAGAAACAAATACGCAAACTCATAGAAAAAAAGTTAGATTTGTGGTTTCCAGAGGTAGGGGATGAGGGGAGGAAGAATTGAATGAAGGCAAGTCAAAAGGTACCAATTCCCAGTTGTGAGATAAATAAGTACTAGAGATCTAATGTAAATGGTAAATATAATTAACACTGCTCTATGTTATAAATGAATGTTGTTTAAGAGTAAATCCTAAGAGCTATCATCACAAGCAAAAATAACTTTTTTTCATAATTCTTTAATTTTGTGTGTATATGAGATGGATGTTCACTAAATTTACTGTGATAATCATTTCATGATGTATGTATGTCAAATTATGCTGTACACCTTAAACTTATACAGGGCTATATGTCAATATATCTCAATAAAACTGGAAGAAAAAAGCTATGTATGTTACTCATTAGCTAATTAAATGTTTTTCCCCAGCATTGTTGCCTTTTTATTAACTCTATCCTTAGAATATTGTTACTGTCTCTCCTCTTCCTTTCAGTATTAATACTTAATGTCTTTCTTTGACTGGTCCATCCACTGTAGGGCACATCTATTCTTGTTTGCCTAGCACCCTCCCTTCTGAAAAGAGTGCTCACCACACACCTTTGCTTCTTAAACCAAGAGATCTCAGAAGAACTTTCCTCTTCTTACTCACCTCTGACTGGCACGGATGGACAATGACACAATTTAACCAATCACAGATCTTTCCTGGAACTATTCCAACTGAATTGAAGCGGAAGTGGGCTCTTTGCTCTCTGATCAAGATGTTCTCATGTTTGCTTAAGCAAGTCCCAGTTGGGTACTGTCATTTGCAACCAGAAGCTTTGACTAACATATTTACTCTTTTCCTGTAATCTTGGCTGTAATCTTTCTGATTGTATAACTGTTTTTTTTTTTTTAACTGAGTTTGAAGTCAGCAAATTAAAACAAAACAAAACACATAGTATAATACTTTGGCACTGTCCTATTTCCTTTTAGTAATCTAAGGATTTTTTAATAGCTCTAAGGATTCCAATAGAGAAGACATAAACATAGGAAGGTGTTTAGAAACCATATCACTATGGAACATTGCAAACAACTGAGTGTTCAACTAGGAAAACAAACAAACAGCCTCTGGGGAAGAGGTGGTGAAAGTGAAGCTGTTTACAATCATTTGAAAAGCTGTTATGCAGAGAAGGAAGTAAGTCATTGCTTGTCATTTTTATAGAGGCATCAAACCCCACAATTAAAATTAGCAGTCTGATTTCTGTTCTTTATAAAAACAAAATACTTTCTAATAACCAAAAGGTACCAAAAATGAAACAAGCCTCCACTCAGAAAGTAAGATTTCCAGAGACTTAGACATTTTTTCTTTTTGACTGAGCCATGCAGCTTGTGGGATCTTATAAGTTGCCCACCAGGGATAGAAACTGGGTCCTGCAGTAAAAGCGCCGAGTCCTAACAACTGGATTGCCAGGAGATTCCCCCCACTCCATATATATATATATATATATGAGTATGGGCTTCCTAGATGGCTCAGTGGTAAAGAATCAGCCTGCAATGGAGTATAGCTGATTTACAATGTCATGTTAATTTCAGTTGTACAGCAAAGTGATTCAGTTATACATACACACATACCTATTCTTTTTCAATTTCTTTTCCCATATGGGTTATTACAGAATACTGAGTAGAGTTCCATGTGTAGGTCCTTGTTGATTATATATTTTATATAGAGTAGTATGTATATGTTAATCCTAATCTCCTAATTTGTCCTCCCCCCACCCACCTTTCCCCTCGGGTAATCATAAGTTTGTTTTCTATGTCTATGAGTCTCTGTTTTGTAAATAAGTTTATTTGTATCATTTTTAAGATTTCACATATAAGTGATATCATAAGATATTTGTCTTTCTCTGATTTACTTCATTTAGTGTAAGTCAAGATCCATTCATGTTGCCTGAAATGGCATTCTATCATTCTTTTTTTATGGCTGAGTAATAGTCCATGGCATATATGTACTCCATCTTTATCCATTCATTTGTCAATGGACCATCTAGATTGTTTCCTTGTCTTGGCTATTGTCAATAGTGCTGTAATGAACATTTGGGTGCATGTGTCCTTTTGGATTATGGTTTTCTCCAGATATATACCCAAGAGTGGGATTGCAAGAAGATATGGTAGTAGAGGTGACGGTTTAAGGCCTCCTGAGCGAGATATACTACTTGGTGCTAAAGTGGAGATGGAGGTGGGAATATTGCCAGAAAGAGAGGTCAGGAACTCAGAGCTCTGCCTAGGATTAGGACCTGGCTTCATCTGAGGCAGGAACAGGTTCTCATCCTGCATCTCATCATGATAGAATGATGAATCATTAACGCCCCTGATTGCATTTATTTAAATTATTTAAATGGTAACTTGAATATCTTGCCTCTCTGGATCTTGGTTTTTCTCAAATGGGAAATCAGAAACTTGGACCAGCTTAAAAGTCTCCAGATTTTCTTGTTAGGGATTAGAGAGGGAGGACTAAGAGGGAATCCTAAAGATTGGAAAGGTGAGGTGATACAACCTCCAGTATTCCACATACAATACTCCCTCACTCTCTAGGCACTGCAATTGTCTTATGGCTGGAGAGGTACCTGGAGGGAGGGAATGATAGAGAATGAGGGGGTATATGTAGGACTGGTGACATAATCTTCAGGGCCTGTATAAAGTGAAAATTCAGACCCCTTGTTAAGGATTTCAAGATGGCAACAATAGAGCATTAAACAAAGTGCAGAGTCCGTCTAAGTGTGGGGCCTGTGTAACCAACTGCACAGGTCATGTGTCAGCGAAGCCAGCCCTAGGTTTATGACAATGCCTGTGTCAACTGGACTAATTTTATTCAAGGCTCTTTGCCTTGATAATTTCAAAACTCTCCTTTGGCTATAACAGAGATATTTCAACCAACAAATCCATTGAAAGCTTCACTGACCATCTAGATACTAAAAAAAATTGGCAATTCTTTAATTAAACAATAGAAGGAACAAATATATGCCCCATAATTACTAAATTTCTGTGAATTCTCTAAAATTGGAATGATTGTGGCTTTGGCTCATGGCAGTCTGTCTGTAAATAGGCCTGCCAATTAAGGGGGTTTGTCTGCATTGTTTACCATGCATTTTTATCCCCATCTGTCTTTATGCAGAATCAAGTGCATCCATTAATCCTCTCCTCTGGGATGTGTGTCAGTGAACTATTTTTCTTTTCTTATTCATTCAGCAACTACTTTCTACACTTCCTGAACTTTATGTGCCCCACACTGTGCTAAGTATTGTAACCCCTGGGGACCAGTCCACAGATAAGGATGACTGCCGTGGTGGGTGAAGGGTCATCTAAAAGAAGACAATATTATGAGCCAAGGCATAAAAGTCAAAATCTTCAATTGGTCATTTGGTGTTCAATCCCTGTTTGAGTCACCACCACTACCACCAAAAAAAAGAGTTCATTTGCTGACCTTTCCAAGTTATTGGATGTAGGGTTTGGAGTTGAGCCATTGTTTCTGCACAGAGATGTTTCAAAGCCTTATTAAAAATGTTTGGGAAATTTTCAGGCAGCCCAGTAGTTAGGACTCTGGGTTCTCACTGCCAAGGGCCTAGGCTCAATTCCTGGTCAGGGAACTAAGATCCCACAGCCATGTGGCATGCCCCTCCTCCAAAAATTCTGGATTCCCCAGAAAGCCCTATTATATTCAAGTTTACCAGAAGATTGGGGAGGGATGGGGTTGATAGGCTTCATCGTTTATAACAGCAGGAGTGCTGGTAAAAAGAAGTAAAGTTTTGAGTCCTACAGACAGAGAGAGTAAATATATGGATGCCAAGGAGGGAAGGGTGGGGGGTGGGATGAACTGGGAGATTGGGATTGACATATATACACTATTGATACTACATCTAAAATAGATAACTCTTGAGAACCTACTTATAGCACAAGGAACTCTACTCAATGCTCTGTGGTGACCTAAATGGGAGGGAAATCCAAAGAAGAGGGGATGTATGTGTAGGTGTGGCTGATTCAATTCGCTGTGCAGTAGAAACTAACACAGCAATGTGAAGCAACTAACTATCTGTGCATGCATGCTAGTCGCTCAGTCACGGCCCACTCTTGGCAACCCTGTGGACCACAGCCTGCCAGGCTCCTCTGTCCATGGGATTTTCCAGGCAAGAATACTGGAGTAGGTTGCCATGCCCTCTTCCAGGGCACTTACTGACCCAGGGATCAAACCCACGTCTCTTACATCTGTTGCATTGGCAGATGGGTTCTTTAACACTAGCGCCACCTGGGAAGACTACTCCAGTGAAAAGAAAGAAAGAAAATTTTGAGTCCTGATTCTGCTCGTGGTCATCATTAACCAGCTTTACTTGGAGCACACATCAGAAGGAACATCAGTCTGGCAGTAGATTTAAGAAAGCTCTTTTAGATGGGAACATGAAATATCATTATACACGTGGCATGAAGAAATGTACCTGTAATATGCAAAAAAATCTTACATTGGACAATGGCAAAGAATCTAGTTGTTGACACGTAGAAGGTATGTGGGGGATAATTGGGGAGATGAATATAGAAAGGAAACTTGGAATCAACGGTGGAAGGTCAGGGAATGCCAGAGGAGTGTGTCACTGATTCCACGAACAACAAGGAGTTTCTGAGCAGGGAAGTGCCAAGATCAGGGCTGTCCTTTAAGGAATTTAATTTGTCAGTCACACTGGCACTCATAAGTGGTAGCAGTTATTATTATCTTATTATGTAATCGTTTAAGCAGTATGTATTTAGAAAAAGTAATCACTGACAATGTGCAGCAATGCCATCTCCCCACAGTCTCCACAATCTGGAGAATTACCAGCTATCATGGTCTGTCTCTCTAATGTATTTAGGCTTTTTTCAGTTTCTCAGTAGTTCTCAATCCTCATTCATTAAATTCATCCCCAAGGATTTTTCTTAATACTATTAGTGGAATACCCCAGGGAAGAATACTGGAATGGGTAGCCATTCCCTTCTCCAAGGGATATTCCCAACTCAGGGATCAAAACTGGGTCTCCTGCATTGCAGGCAGATTCTTTACTGTCTGAGCCACCAGGGAAGCCCATTATAATCAATACTTTAAAATTATTTCTAATGATTTATTGCTGGTATATAGAAATATAATTGACTTTTTATGTTGAAATCATATACTTTGACCTGGATAAATTCATTTATTTCTACCAAGTTTGGGTTTTGGGGTAGATTTTCTGAGTGATTTTCCAAGTACACTATCATATTGTCTGTGAATGGAGTACTGTTGTATCTTCCTTTATTATCTGTATGTCTTTTATTTCTTCTCCATGTCTTTTTTGCTGGCTAATACTAATAGAATTGTCAGAATAGCTATTCTTGCCTGTTTCCAGGCTAAGGGGAAAGGCTTTAGCCCTTTAGCATTAAATATGAGTGAGCTATGGGTTTTGTAGATGTCCTTTATCAAATTGCCCTTCTTTCTCTAGTTTGCTAAGAGATCAGTTGGATTTTGTCAAATTCTTTTGCTGCATCTATTAAGGTAATCTTATGACTTTCTCCTTTATTCTTTTAATGTAGTGAACTATATGACTGATTTTTATTATTGAACTAACTTTGCATTCCTGTCTACAAACTATTGAACATGATGTACTATCCTTATATTCCATAAATTGTTGGGTTCAGTATGCTAACATTTTGTTAAATACTTTTTCTTTTATGTCTATGAAGGTTGTTATTGTTGTTTAGTTGCTAAATCGTGTTGGACTCTTTAGTAACCCTGCAGACTGCAGCTCATCAGGCTCCTCTGTCCATGGGATTTTGCAGGCAAGAATAATGGAGTGGGTTGCCATTTCCTTCCACGAGGAATCTTCCCAACCCAGGGATTGAACCTCAGTCTCCTGAATCTCCTGCATTGGCATGTGGGTTCTTTACCACTGAGCCACCTGGGAAGCCCTTATGAAGGTTATCTATCTATAACTACCTCTTACTGTAATGTCCTTGTCTTATTTTGATATCAAGGTAATTCTGGCCTCATAAAATGAAGTGGTAAGTGCTCTTTCTTTTTTTCCCTCAAAGTGTATGCACAAACTGAGTATTGTTTCTTGTTTACATATTTAGACCACTTCTTGTTGTCTTATAATGAAACACCAAGGCTCTGTTCATTTTATTTTCACTCTTTTTGTCTCTTTATGATCCAGTTTGTTTAATTTTTATTGCCCCATGTTTCAGACCACTAATCTTTTCCCCCTAAAATGTCCAATATTATGTAAATATGTAAAAATCCAGTGATATTTTCATTTTAAATATTGTATTTTTCATTGTTTTTTCACTGTTATTTTCATTTGCATTTAAAAATAATTCTCAGTTCTCTGTTGAGCTCCCTCTGTATTCCCTCTCTGTATTGGTTTCCTGTAGCTGCCCTGATAAATTACCACACATTGGGTTCCTATTGTTGTTCAATCACGCAGTCCTGTCTGACTCTTTGTGACCCCATGGACTGCTTCACATCAGGCTTCCCTGTCCTTCACCATCTCCTGGAGCTTGCTCAAACTCATGTGCATTGAGTCGGTGATGCCCTGTATACAACAGGTTTATGTGGCGTGTATATGACAGCATAACGTGGGTTTCTATAAACAACAGAGAAAGGTTTCCTTCACTGCTCAGGAGGCCAAAAGTCTGAAATCAGTATGACTGAAGTCAAGGCGTCAAGGGGGTCACTCTCTCTAAGATTCTAAGAGAGAATCCATTTCACGCCTCTTCCAGCTTCTGGTGACTGCCAAGGTTTCTTGGCTTGTGGTCATGTCACTCTAGTCTTTCGGGCCCACACCTTCAAATCTCCCCCTGCTCTGTCTTCTCTTCTGTGTGTGTTTGAAGGGGAGGTTTAAATCCCTTTCTGCCTCCCTCTTGTAAGGGTACGTGTTTCAGGCCCACTCAGATAAACTCCTTTTGGCTAAGATCAAGTGTAGTGTGGGGGCTTTGCTGATATTTCAGTGGTAAAGAACCCACCTGCAATGCAGGAGATTCAAGAGATGCAGGTTGTATCCCTAGGTTGGGAAGATCCCCTGGAGCAGGAAATGGAAACCTGCTCCAGTATTCTTGCCTCAAAAATTCCATGGACAGAGGAGCCTGGTGGACTATAGTACGTGGGATTGCAAAGAGTCAGACACGACTCAGCGATTGAGCGCGCACACACACACACACACACACACGCACAAACTCCCATCTCAAGATTCTTAATCACATCCATAAAAACTTTGCCTCATAAGGTAATATTCGCAGGTTTTAGGATTAGGATGCAAAAATCTTTGGGGAAGCTATTTTTCAGTCTATCATACTCATTATATTCATTTTTCATTTAAATTTTCTAACATACTTATAATAACTCTTTTTAAAGTCTTTGCTAATTCCATCATCTCTTTTTCTATTGACTTTTTTCCTTCCAGCTCAGAGTTATATTTTTCTTCTTTTTCATATGCTGAGTTATTTCTGATTGTCTGTTGGGCACTGTAAATTCTTCCTTTTTTGGAAGGTAGATTTTGCTTTCTTTTTTCAAAAAATCTTGAAATTTCTGTTCTGACAGGTTATTCATCTGTTGAGGGGTCTACTTTTTCTTGTTCAGACTTGTTTTTAAGTTTTATTAAAATGGATGTAACTCTGGGCAAGAGTAGTCTTACTCTTAAGGCATGTGTTTACTGTGGTCTTAAGAGTTGTTGAGCAACACTAGGGTAGTTCAGCAAGATTTCTGTATTCTGATTGGTTGGAATTCCAATATTTCCCAGTACTGTGTGACCACCAACACCTCAGATGATCTCACTGATCCCCTAGTAACTATTCTCTGCCAGGCCTACATTAGTCTTGCAATGTACATATTTAACTTTTTAGTTAAACAAAGATTCAAGGTTACCCTAGGCTAATTTCTGGAGCTCTTTCTCTGCATAGCTTGCTGCACGCTAGTGCTCCCCTCTGCTTATTTAACTTATATGCAGAGTACATCATGAGAAACGCTGGGCTGGATGAAGCACAAGCTGGAATCAAGACTGCCAGGAGAAATATCAATAACCTCAGATATGCAGATGTCACCACGCTTATGGCAGAAAGCAAAGAAGAACTAAAGAGCCTCTTAATGAAAGTGAAAGAGGAGAGTGAAAATGTTGGCTTAAAGCTCAGATCATGGCATCCAGTCCTATCACTTCATGGCAAATAGATGGGGAAACAATGGAAACAGTGACAGACTTTATTTCTGGGGGGCTCCAAAATCACTGCAGATGGTGACTGCAGCCATGAAATTAAAAGACACTTATTCCTTGGAAGGAAAGTTACGACCAACCTAGACAGCATATTGAAAAGCAGAGACATTACTTTGCTGACAAAGGTCTGTCTAGTCAAAGCCATGGTTTTTTCAGGAGTCATGTATGGATGTGAGAGTCAGACTATAAAGAAAGCTGAATGCCAAAAAATTGATGCTTTTGAACTGTGGTGCTGGATAAGACTCTTATGAGTCCCTTGGACTGCAAGGAGATCAAACCAGTCAATCCTAAAGGAAATCAGTCCTGAATATTCATTGGAAGGACTGATGCTGGATCTCCAATACTTTGGCCACCTCATGTGAAGAGCTGGCTCATTGGAAAAGACCCTGATGTTGGGAAAGATTGAAGGCAGGAGGAGAAGGGGACAACAAAGGATGAGATGGTTGAATGGCATCACTGACTCAATGGACATGAGTTTGAGTAAACTCTGGAAGCTGGTGATGGATGGCAGGCCTGGCGTGCTGCAGTCCATGGGGTCACAAAGAATTAGACACGACTGAGCAACTGAACTGAAATGAACTGAACTGAACTGCAAAATCTAGCTGCCTTCATGGAAATAACTCGCAGGCAGAAAGATGTGATGCACAGGGAGTCCACTTAAAGTTTTTAATTTTTAAAGGATAAAATCCTTTCTACATCTCTTGTGTAAAGCTTGAACATAACTTTTCAAACTCAGAAAATTGAACACAACTTTTAAACCTTGAATGTAATTTAACAGTTATACAATTGTTTACAATATAAAAATAAATTTGAAGACTTTCCTTGAGGTGTAGTGGTTAAAAGTCTTCCTGCCGATACAGGGGATGTGGGTTCCATCCTTGGTCTGGGAAGATCCCATATGCTGTAGAGCAACTAAACCTGTGCATCACAGCTACTGAGCACTCTAGAGCCCACCAACTGCAACTACTGAAGTCCAAACACTTTAGGGCCCATGCTCTGCAACAAGAGAAGCCACTGTAATGAGAAACTGTGTACTGCAATGAAGAGTAGCCCTTGCTCACTGCAACTAGAGAAAGCCTGGGTGCAGCAACAAAGACCCAGTGCAGCCAAGAAGGAAAAAAAAAGATGAAATAAATACGTAAATAATTTAAAAAATAAATTTGATATCTATTTCCCATCACGGTAAAACCCTAAGTCCATCCAGAGAAAACCATAATTTAAAAAGATATATGTACCCCAATGTTCGTTGCTGCTCTATTTAGCCAAGACATGGAAGCAAACTAGATGTCAATTAACAGATGAAAGGACGGAGAAGATGTAGCATATATATACAATGGAATATTGCTCAGCTGTAAGAGAATGAAATAATGCCGTTTGCAGTGACAAGGATAAACTTAGGCATTACACTGTTGCACCATTTACAGTGAGATGGATAAACCTAGATATTAACTGTTGCAGAAACCAGTACTCAAGAAACCAAGCACCACACTCGGAGAGTTGGAGAACTCAGGTTTATTACACTGGTGGGCCCAGAGGAGTTAACACTCCAAGCTCTGAGCCCTGAACAAGAGGATTATAGAGTTTTCATAGATACACAGTGTAGTAGGCAACACTAGCTGTTAATAGGCTGGGTTCAACTAAGGGGTTTTGCGTGCAGGGACAGCAGTCAAGAGTGGAAGGGGGATGTCTGGCCTGGACAGGCACGGTCAAGCGGGTTTGCAGGGGCTGGGTGATTGCAAACAGCAGGACAAGGGTGAGTGAGATAAACACCAGTTCCTAGTATTGCAAGTCCCCTCTTTCTGAGACTATGTGACCTACATGATCTAGACTTTGTAAGGGGCAAGTTGAGTTACAGAGGCAGAAGGAGAAAGAGGTTATGTAAAAATTTAACTTTTCCTCTTCAGTGTTAAGTGAAATAAGTCAGAGAAAGACAAATACTGTATGATAGTGCTTATATGTGGAATCCAAAAAAAAAATGGTACCAGTGGACTTATTAACAAAATAGAAATAGAATCCTAGATATAGAAAACAAACTTATGGTTACCAAAGGCAAAAGGTGGGAGGGGGATAAATTAAGAGATTGGGATTAAAATATATACACTACTATATATATATATATATATATATATATATATATATATATATATAAATAGATAATTAATAAGGATTTACTGTATAGCACATGGAACTCTACTCAATATTCTGCAATAAACTATATGGGAAAAGAGTCTAAAATAGAATGGATATATATGTATGTATAACTGATTCACTTTGTTTTAAAACTGAAACTAATACAACATTGCAAATCAACTATACTCTGATAAATAAAGGTCAAGTCCAATATTACCAATTTTTTCCTGGCCACATTGTGCAGCATTTGGAATCCCAGTTTTCTGACCAGGAGTGGAACCCTGGCCCCAGCAGTGGAATTGCAGAGTCCTAACCACTGGAACACCAGGGAATTCCTTTACTATGATTTGAAAGCTTGCTTTCCCTGGGTTGGGAATATGAGCAGGCACAGGAAATGACAGCCCACTCCAGTAATTTTGCCTGGAAAATTCCATGGACAGAGGAGCCTGGCAGGCTACAGTCCATGAAATCACAAAGGGTTGGACATGACTGACTGAGCATGCATATACATTTACTGAGTGTTTGCATGGAAGGCTAAACACTTTACATGCATTTCTCGTATAATTGTGAAATAACTCTATGTGGTATATACTCTGTTTTGTAGTTGGGTAAATAAGATTTGTGGAGGTTTAAGTAACTTTCCCAAAGTCACAGTCTTTGTAGGTGGCATAGTCAAGCTTTGAATTCATCTCTATCTGATGAAAAGCCCAAGTTCTGTTTTTGTGTGTGAGTGTATGGTTTTCTTTGCTTTGTTTTGTTTTAAAGCCCAAGTTCTTAACCATTACATAATAAAGTACACTTAAAAACACCAAGACCCATATCTGGCAATATAGTTGAAATAGGTGAAATTCAATGACTCAATAAAGCAGGCTTATTCAAGTTTCTAGTAATGCAACTGTACAAATGCTTTAGTGTAGCTGGCTAGGCATTTGCCTGTTTGATTTTACCCACTTCTCCATTTTTCTGTTTGTTGTTCATAATTGCAGGAAACCACATTTTTGCCCATCAGACTCCCCTCCTCTCTGGATTCAAGAAATAATAAAAGAAAAAAAAAGACGTAATCAAGGGATTTCTTCAGAATAAGAGCAAATGACCCCAAGAAACAATTCAAATCCACATAGTAAAAACAAAGAGCACCAGTAAAGATAATAATGTAATTTAAAAAGACAGTGTACATGTCTTTGTATTCTTTCATCTCTTAACTGATTTAAGAGGCAGTCGTATAAAATGGTATGTATAAGATTGTCTGGTTGAGCTTAGAGCATATAGAAATAAGTGGGATATTGTGATTTAAAAGAAGAAGTGTATAGTTGGTCTTCATCCCTATTCCTGGCACGTAGCTCTCAGAATCCTAGAATTTCCCAAGCTGTAACAGTAATGGGAGCATCTTTTGCTGCAGTGTTTGGCCATTTGTCCTTGGCTCCTGAAACAGCTCCAGAGCCAGAAAGGTCACAGGAGTGTCTTGTTATTTGTAACAAGTCCCTTTTGGTCATGCCTGATTTTATGAGTTTAATCACCTAAGGCCAATGATTTAATCAATCATGTCTATGTAATGAAGTCTCCATAAAAACACAAAAGCACAGGGATCAGAGAGCTTCTGAGGTGGTAAAGACACCGAGGTGCTGGAAGGGTAGCGTGCTCAGAGAGAACATGGAAACTCCACACCACTTTCCCCATACTTTGCCCTAAGCATTTCTTTCTTCCATCAGATTGTACATCTGTTACATCTATATCCTTTTTTTCTTTTTGGCTGAGCATGTTAGTTCCCCGACTGGGGACTGAACCTGTTCCCTTGGCAGTGACAGCTCGGAGTCCTGACCAGTGGACTGTCAGGTGTCCAGTGTGTCCTTATGTCCTTCATAACATATTTTACAATAAACTGGTAAATGTAAGCAAATGTTTCTCTGAGTTCTGTGAACCACTCTAGCAAATTCACTGAATCTAAGGCAAGGTTTGTGGGAATCTCCCAGCTATAGCACATAGGTCAGAAGTACAAGTAATAGCCCGGACTTGTGATGGGCATCTAAAGGGAGCTGAGGGGACAGTCTTGTAGGGCTGAGCCCTTAAGCTGTGGGATCTGATGTTAACTTCAGGTAGATAATGTCAGCAATGATTTAATTTCTTGGGTGTTGGAATAAACAGGGGAATAAAAGGAAGGGAGGAGTCAAGGATGACCTCCTGAAGACCACTATTTGGAAGTCATCTCCCTTATTTTAATATACAGTTTACAACTAGTATCACAAAGATCCAAATGTGTGGCTTAACCAGGCAGAAAATTTAACTGGATAGTTTCTCTCTTAGTTAACAGTTTACACAAGCCAAGAGAGGAGTATTGGATATTGGTACTGGGAACTCAAGTTCCTTCCATCTTGTTGCTTTACAGTTTCTAGGTTTCTAGGTTTGTCCAGAGGGTCAAAGATTTTTCATGACCACATTCCAGACTGTAGGGAGAGTGAGAGTGAAAGAAGGAATGTGTGCACGCATGCATGCTCCGTTGGGTCCGACTCTTTGCAACCCCATGGACTGAGCCCACCAGGTTCCTCTGTCCGTGGGATTCTCCAGGCAAGAAGACTGGAGTAGCTTGACATTTCCTCCTCCAGAGGGTCTTTCCAACCTGGGGATTAAACCTGTATTACCTGCATTGCCTGGTGGATTCTCAACCACTAAGCCACCTGGGAAGCCCAGGAAGAGGGAATGCTCTTTTCCTATTAAGTGTATTAGCAAGTGGATCATTTCTGTTTACATCCCACTGGCCTGAACCTAATTTCATAGCCATACCAAGGAAGAGTAGAAAATGTATTTCCAGTTGGTCAGCCAAGGGTCCAGCATAAAGTGCTATCACCAGAAAAGCAAAGAGGAGGTTGGATGCTGGAAGGGAAAGGCAGGGTCCACTACGGATGTGAGTAGATCCAGTTGTCAGGAAGTTCTGTGCTCCGGAAACTGAGTCTGCATCTCTGACATTCACCTGTTGATCCTACATCTGCCCGCACTCAGGGAGCATAAATCTCTCTCACTTTTTAACACAATAGCTTTTCAAATATTTGAAGATGATTGCAACTTCTCCCTAAGACATTTCCAGGTTAAATGTCACCTCAATTTCCTTCAACTATTTCTCATAGGATATGTTCTTCACATTCTCATAACATTGGCTGATGTATGCTGGTTATTGTTCTGTGAATTTTTCATTTCTTAAAATGTGGAACCAGAATAGATTGCTTATGTAACAAGGATAGACTAGAATTACCATCTGTTCTGGAGAGTATATTTTAGTTAACATAGCCTAAGATTGTATTTTAACAACCGAATTATGCTATTGACTTATGTGGAATCTGAGATCAGTGAAAGAATACAGATCTCTCTTTCAGATCTTGAGTCTTCACCTTATAGTTATGCAAATGATTTTATAAACTTAAAAGTGCTACATGTGCTTTACCCCCATGTCTTTTTGTCTTATTACTTTTATCCTAAGATTCTAAGATGGCAATAGGATTTCACCATCTGACCTATTATTACCTATAACTTTCTGAATAGATTTAAAACATTTAAACAATAAAAAACCAAAATGTAGAAAGATGGTAACTAGAACCCTGTATGCGAGACAGCAAAAGAAATGCAGATGTATAGAACAGTCTTGTGGACTCTGTGGAAGAGGGCAAGGGTGAGATGATATGGGAGAACGGCATATCATCATGTTAATTATGTTAATTATCATATGTGAAATCAATCGCCAGCCCAGGTTTGATGCTCAGGGCTGGTGCACCAGGATGACCCAGAGAGAGGGAATCAGGAGGGAGGAGGGTGGGGGGTTCTCGAAGGGGAACACATGTATACCCATGGTGGATTCATGTCAATGTATGGCAAAACCAACACAATAAAGTAAAGAAAATTTAAATAAATAAATAAAATTTAAAAAAAGAAATTCAGAAAAAAATAAAAAATAAAAAACCAAAATAATTATCTCTAGAAAAAAACATACAACGAAGGAAACAATAATAACATATGGCTCTTAATTTTTACTAGTATACTGCTAGTATAATACTTCAATGAATAGTAACAAATGTTATTTATATAGGTATAATAACATAAGTATTGAATATGGATTAAACAAAAATTGAGATTAACAATAAATAAAGAGATGAAAAGAGAGATGTATAAGCATATAAATATAAATATAAAAATGAATAGATATTACCTAAAATTATTGAACCAAGACATGCTAATATAAGCAAGTTATTTATAAGTACAGAAATAAATACCAGAAGAAATAGCTTAAACACTGAAAGTCAGTGCATCTGAGAAGTGGGGCTATTGACAAGAGGTATGCAGGCAGGATTTGATTTAGGTCATACCTGAATGGCCTAATGGTTTTTCCCTACTTTCTGTAATTTAAGCCTGAATTTTACAAATCAGGATCTCATGATCTGAGCCACAGTCAGTTCTTGGTCTTGATTTTGCTGACTGTATAGAGCTTCTCCATCTTTGGTTGCAAAGAACATAATCAATCCAATTTCAGTATTGACCATCTGGTGATGTCCATATGTAGAGTCTGCTCTTGTGTTGTTGGAAGAGAGTGTTTGCTATGACCAGTATGTTCTCTTGACAAAACTCTGTTAGCCTTTGCCCTGCTTCATTTTGTATGTCAAGGCCAAATTTGCCTGTTATTCGGGTTCTCTCTTGACTTCTGATTTTGCATTCCAATCCCCTATGATGAAAAGGACATTTTTTTTTTTTTTTTTGGTGTTAGTTCTAGAAGTTCTTGTAGGTCTTTATACAGTGGGTCAGCTTCAGCTTCATCATCAGTGTTTGGGGCATAGACTTGGATAACTGTGATGTTGAACAGTTTGCCTTGAAATGAACCAAGATTATTTGTCATTTTTGAAACTGCACCCAATTTCAGACCCTTTTGTTAATTATGAGGGCTACTTCATTTCTTCTAAGGGGTTCTTGCCCACAGTTCAGTTTAGTTCAGTCGCTCAGTCATGTCTGACTCTTTGTGACCTCATGGACTGCAGAACGCCAGGCTTCCCCATCCATCACCAGCTCCTGGAATTTACTCAAACTCACGTCCATTGAGTCAGTGATGCCATCCAACCGTCTCATCCTCTGTCATCCCCTTATCCTCCTGCTTTCAATCTTTCCCAGAATCAGGGTCTTTTCCAATGAGTCAGATCTTTGCATCAGGTGGCCAAAGTATTGGGAGTTTCAGTTCCAGCAGCAGTCTTCCAATGAATATTCAGGACTGATTTCCTTTAGGACGGACTGGTTGGGTCTCCTTGCAGTCCAAGGGACTCTCGAGAGTCTTCTCCAACACCACAGCTCAGAAACATCAATTCTTCAGCACTCAGCTTTCTTTATAGTCCAATATCTCACATCCATACATGACCACTGGAAAAACCATAGCTCTGACTAGGCTACACAGTAGTAGATATAATGGTCATCTGTGTTAAATTCACCCATTCCTATCCATTTTAGTTCACTGATTTCTGAGATGTCGATGTCCACTCTTGCCATCTTCTGCATGACCACATCCAATTTACCTTGATTCACAGACCTAATATTCCAGGTTCCTGTGCATGCCAAGTCAATTCAGTCATGTCCAGCTCTTTGTGACCTTATGGACTGTGGCCTTCCAGGTTCCTCTGTCCATGGGATTCTCTAGACAAGAATACTGCAGTGGGTTGCCATGCCCTCCTCCAGGGGATCTTCCCAACCCAGAGATCAACTCAAGTCTCTTATGCCGCCGGCATTAGCAGGTGGTTTCTTTACCACTAGTGCCACCTGGGAAGCAGTGCTGTTCTTTACAACATTGGACTTTACTTTTATCACCAGACACATCCAAAACTGAGCATCATTTCTACTTTGGCCCAGCCACTTCATTCTTACTGGAGCTATTACTAATTTTCCTCCAGCCTTCCCCAGTAGCATTTTGGATACTTTCTGACCTGGGGGACTCATCTTCCAGTGTCATATTTTTTTTTTGCCTTTTCATACTCTCTGTGGGGTTCTCCAGACAAGAATACTGGAATGGGTTGCCATTTCCTTCTCCAGTGACCCGCGTTTTGTCAGAACTCTTCATTATGATCTGCCTGTCTTGGGCGGCCATGCAGGGCATGGGTCATAGCTCCATTGAGTTATCCAAGCCCCTTCATCATGACAAGGCCATTCAGGTATGACCTAAATCAAATCCCTTATGGTGACAAATAGTGGAGTTGACAAATAGATTCAAGGGATTATATCTGGTAGACTACGTATCTGAAGACTATAGACAGAAGTTCATAAGATTGTACAAGAGGCAGTGACCAAAATCATCCCAAAGAAAAAGAAATGCAAGAAGATAAAGTGATTGTCTGAGGAGGATTTACAAATAGCTGAGAAGAGATGAGAAGTGAAAGGCAAAGGAGAAAGAAGAAGATATATCCAGCTGAATGCAGAGTTCCAGAGAACAGCGAAGAGAGATAAGAAGGCCTTCTTAGATGAGCAATGCAAAGAAATAGAGGAAAACAATAGAATGGGAAAGGCTACAGATTTCTTCAAGAAAATTGGAGATATTAAGGAAACATTTCATGCAAGGGTGGGTGTGATAAAGGACAGAAATGGCAAGGATCTAATAGAAGCAGAAGAGATTAAGAAGAGGTGGCAAGAATACACAGAAGAACTATACAAAAAGATCTTAATGATCCAGGTACCTATGATTGCATGATCACTCACACACCTAGAGCCGAATATCCTGGAATGTGAAGTCAAGTGGACCTTAGGAAGCATTACTACAAACAGAGATAGTGGAGGTGATGGAATTCTAGCTGAGCTGCTTAAAATCCTAAAAAATGATGATGTTAAAGTGCTGCAGCAAATTTAGAAAACTCAGCAGTGGCCATAGGACTGGTAAAGGTCAGTTTTCATGCCAATCAAAAGAAAGGCAAGGCCAAAGAATATTCAAACTATCACACAATTGCACTCATTTCACAAACTAACAAGGTAATGCTCATAATTCTTTAAGATAGGCTTCAGCAGCACAGGGACTGAGAACTTGCAGATGTACAAGCTGGATTTAGAAAAGGCAGAGGAACCAGAGATCAAATTGTCAGTATCTGTTGGATCACAGAGAAAGCAAGGGAATTTCAGTAAAACATCCACTTCTGCTTCATTGACTATGCTAAAGCCTTTGACTGTATGGATCACAATAAACTGTGGAAGATTCTTAAAGAGATGAGACTATCAGACTACCTTACCTGTCTCCTGAGAAAACGGTATTTGGGTCAAGAAGGAACAGTTAGAACCAGACATGGAACAATGGACTGGTTCAACACTGGGAAAGGAGTATGTCAAGGCTGTATATTGTCACCCTGCTTATTTAACTTTTATGCAGAGTATATCATTTGAAATGCTGTGCTAGATGAATCCCAAGGTAGAATCACAATTGCCAGGAGAAATATCAATAACTACAGATATGCAGACAATACCACTCTGGTGGTAGAGAGGAAAGAGGAACTAAAGAGCTTCTTGTGAAAGTGAATGAGGAGAGTGAAAAAGCTGGCTTAAAACTCAACATTCAAAAAATAAGATCATGGTATCTGGTCCATTACTTCATGGCAAACAGAAAGGGAAAAAGTGGAAGCAGTGACAGATTTTATGTTCTTGGCCTTGAAAATCACTGTGGATGGTGACTGCAGCCACGAAATTAAAAGACACTCTTTGGAAGGAAAGCTGTGACAAACCTAGACAGCATATTAAAAACAGAGACATCACAGTGCCAAGAAAGATCCGTCTAGTCAAAGCTAAGGTTTTTCCAGTAGTCATGTACAGATGTGAGTGTTGGACCGTAAAGAAGACTGAGTGCCAAAGAACTGATACTTTCAAATGGTGGTGCTGGAGAAGACTCTTGAGAGTCTTTTGGACAGCAAGGAGATCAAACCAGTTAGTCCTACAGGAAATCAACTCTCAGTATTGTTGATTCAGGACTGTTGCCGAAGCTGAAGCTCCAATACTTTGGCCACCTGATGTGAAGAACCAACTTATTGGAAAAGACTCTGATGCTAAGATAGATTAAAAGCAAAAGAAAAGGGGGCGACAGAGGACAAGATGGTAAGATAGCATTACCGACTCAGCAGACATGAATTTGAGCAAACTCTGGGAGATTTTGAAGGACAGAGTGGCCTGGTGGGCTACAGTCCATGGGGTTGCAAAGAGTTGGACAAAGCTTAGCAACTGAACAACAACAGTGAAAGCAAGGAAAACCAAGCTTTCTTCTGTCTCTTCAGTGCCACTTGACTTTTTTTCTATTTTACTGTGTACATTTATTACTATGTTAAAAATAAACATAATTAAAAAAATAAACTCAGTTTAATTTGGGCTGTTCAGTAAGCTGAAGTTTAGGAATCTTTTTATGTGTCATTACCTCACAGTTTAGACCAGGAAAGGCAAAGATGCCTTTTTCTACACAATATAACACTGCATCTGGTATGGAGTTATCTCTTGTGTCAGGGAGTTAAATTTAATTACCCCTTTGCTGTCCTATTGTTATGAAGTGACAAAGTTAATGCAATTTATTCAGTATTCTTGTTCTGTTATTAATGTGTCACTCAGAGTAAGGCTCTAATTTTGTGAAATAATTTTTGTTCTAGGTTTTCAAATCATCACATCTGCCAGTTTGCTTGCAAAAAAAAAAAATCAGAAATTTGAATGAGACATAGTTAAGATCCAATTCCCTGAATTATTTTAATTCAGGGAGAACATTTTTTTCTTGGTGAGAAAATTGGTGACTTTCCCTCTAAAAATGACATGTTATAAAACCCAAGTGATGGAAACCTTAGTGGATACCTAGTCTAGATTTGTAACCCATGTAAACACAGGCAGTGAGGAGGGTCAGAATGATACAAGCATTGTGATGATGCTAGAGTAAGCGGTTCTTTCAATGGCACAATTTTCTAACTAACCCGTCCTATTTCTGTGCTTTGTATTTTGGCTCAGGTGGAAAGAGAACCTGGATCCTGTCCTTTGTTGTGCTCCACATGCCATGGGTGTCCAGTCAACTTTCATTATTTAGCAAATATTTACTTGGCTTCTCTAGTGCATGAAGACAGTGGGCTGAGGAAGCAGCCTGGTTCTCCCTTCTGAGGAAGAGAACACGGGTTTAACAAGACCTTTCTCTTCTACTGCCCTTTGCAGGGTGAACAAATACTCCATGTGCCGAGGCAGAGACAGAATGTTCATAGCAATTTATACCTGCCCATCAGCCCCTGGAGAGAGGACAGCAATTCTTCAGAAAAACAATGGACGGTTGTCCCCTGGATGAACTCCCTTTTGTTCAAAGCATGGTTGCTGCGGCTTGTGTGGGAGGCATGGGGTTTTGCACAAAGTACTAGACACGTGGAGGTAAGCCTGTGCCCTGGGGTCTTTGTAGTTCTGTATGCGTGCCTGCCAATGGGCCAAGGCCAACTACCTGATATAAACCCTCTCCCAGGCATTTTGGTTTGGAGAAGCAAAAGGGTGTGAAAATGATTACACGGACAATAATGCCTCGCCTACTGTGAAGAATGGAAAGGAACTCCTGTTCAGATCTCTATCCCTCTGCATTTTGACTGTGTGACTGGGGAAACATCTTGGGAAGAGCGCAGGCAAACCTGGGTTCAGACCCCAGCTTCACACCTTATCCCAGATGACACTGCACAGGTCACTTACTGACTCTGAGCTGCAGTTTCTCCTACTTTCAGACCTAACGTGTTGTGTAGAAAGCTCCTGAAACACAGCAGGTATCCAGTTAAAATTATTAAAGCTATTAAAGTTATGTTTGTGGAACACTAGCAGGATTCAATATAAAACTTGCAGGCTGGCAAAAGGTCATCAAGACCCTTGACATATTTTTTTTTTTTTCTGAAGAGATGAGCATTTTCCCAACTCTTGTGAGCTCTGATTCCTGAGGACTTGCAGATGCAGCGCAGATTTCTGGCAGAGACCTCTGTGTATTCAGTGTCAATAAGAGATCATGTCCCATTTTAGCATCCTTCCCCAGACTTCTATCAACTAAATAAATGGATACCCACATGAGCTGGAAACCAAGAGGGGTCAATCCTCTTTCTGCCTGGGAAGTACTTTTTGATTGTCACTAATTGGTATTTATCCTAAGACATCTTACAGATCTTTCAGTCTACATCTTTTGCACAGGCGGAAATCCATCCTTACCACAGGAGAGAGTAACTATACCCAGGAGGCAGGAAGAAGGTTGAGGGCCCTCCAGGCAGGAAGAGAGATGCAAACTAGTTCTAAAGAGTGGAAAAAGCACAGAATGGGCTAGAGGACAAAGGAAGTTGCTGTTCAGCTGGTTTACCAAATGGAAACTCCTCTGAACTTTCCTAAGAATTCTGCATGGAAAGAGAAAGAAAGCAGACACTTTCTCTAGAACCTATCCATAAAGGGAAACTTGAAAAATATTTATCTATGTTGTGGCTAGGTCAAGCCTGGGCCAACTTCCTCTGTTTCTAAGAACCCATGATATCCCAGTGTTACTCACTCTTGTGCAACAGAGATAGTCACTCCTTGCAGCCCCAGCTCAGAGTGTGCTAATACAGTGGCCATCAACTCTTGTGGCACCCTGGTGTTCTTGAGGGTCCTGGGGAATTGTGGCCTGGCAGGTGAGCACAGACAGGGCCAGCATCTTGCTCATGCCCTGATAAAGTGTTTCTAGGCTGAGATTCTGGCTTTCACAGCTCCTAGACACACATAGGACTCTCATGCATTTCCTTGGGGTCCACTTCTCCTGGCACTTTGGGGGCAATGGGCCAACCTGATCCAACTCCCAGGAGTAGATGCCCCCAGACTCAGAGCCCTTTTCCTTATTTCCTCTTCAACTCCACCCACCCCCCATTCCCATTTTCTGTTTTGGCCTCACTCTCAAAAGTCCCTATTCTTCTAATTCACTTTGTTTTTTAAACCATAAAAGGGCTTAGTAGTTCTTCTAAAGAGCCTGATGGTTGATAATGGACTGGAAAGTTTCTCCAACCCTTCGTTGGACAACCTAAAACTTGTTTGCCCTCATGTAGGGGCAGAGGGAACTCAATGCCTAGAAACAGATGTTGATTTTTTCCCAGAATAAAACAATGTTTCCCATCCTTTCTGATGAATCATCATCTATCAGAGATGGACAGATGGATTCTTTGCCTGAGTTAACAAAACATAAACAAAATAGAAAACCCCAGTAAAATAAGTTCTTAATGGTCTACTCTGCAAGCTAAGTTGTGACTTACCTTGTACACATTTATGTAAATGTCCCCTGGCCTCTGTGAGAGGAGAAGCAAGGTATGTATCCTTCTGGCATGTCAGTTGTGCCTTGCAGCAAATAAAGGGCTCTCTCATATCTTTATTGCTGCTTCTTCAGCTCTTTCTTATATGATCTGAACTCAAGTGCCTCCACCATTTCGTTACCATTTCTGACATACTCTCTTGTATCTACAGCCCTCTGCAAGTGAGGCCCTTGGAAGAAAATTCAGCATTTCAGCTGTGATCTGTCCTGTCCAGAGCATGGATAAGGCCATAACATTAAAACCTCTGTAGAGATTAATACCAATCTGTTCATCTCTATCCTTACAGTAACTCAAGCAGTTATACCACCTAATTATGGCTTTAATTCATATTTCTCAAGCTTGAGTATACTGAAATCATAGGAGATTTTGATAAATGTTGCAAAAGTACCATAATACTGAAAATTATAGCTCCTTGGTCTTCTAGAATCATGATTGTCAGGTATGATTCTATCTGCAAGAGTTAAACAAGACAGAAATTTATTTTGCTCTTATGTAAAAGTTCAAGCTGGTATACTAGCTTTGCTCCAAGGGAGTATCAGGGATATAGCCTCTTGTTGCTGACCCACACTTACATATCGACCTCATTTGCATGGTCCAAAAGGACCCACCCATCCACATTTTAGCAAATAACATGCATCTTTGTTTGGGGACATGACTTAGAAAAGGTGTACTTTGCTTTTGCCCATAGCCGTTGACACAACTTGGTCACATGTTCTAAACCTAGCTGCAAGTGAGGCTAGGAAATTTATTTTTTTTCAAGTAGGTGGAATAAAGCTCCCTACTCTCAAGATGCCCATGTTCTAATCCATGGGACCTGTGATTATGTTACCTTATGTAGCAAAAGGACTTTGTAGATATGATTAAGTTAAGGAACATGAGATGTAGAGATTATTACTGATTATATAGGTAAGTCCATTGTATTAAAAAGCAGTCTTTAATTTTTTTTAAATTTTATATTGGACTGTAGTTGATTTTTAAAAAGGAAATGACAACTCAGTCCAGTATTCTTGACTGGGAAATCCCACGGACAGAGGAGCCTAAGGGGCTACAGTCCATAGGATCTCAAAGAGCAGGACATGACTTAGTGACTAAACCACCACCACATATTTGATTTACAATGTTGTTTTAGTTTCAGGTGTACAGCAAGTGATACAGTTATACATATACATATATCTACTCTTTTCCAGATTCTTTTCCCACACAGGTTACTACAGAGTGCTGAGTAGGGTTTCCTGTGCTATACAGTAGGTCCTTGTTGTTTATATGTCTTAAGTGCATGCATATGTGCTAAGTTACTTCAGTCGTGTCCAACTGTTTGAGACCCTATGGACTGTACCCTGCCAGGCTCCTCTGCCCATGGAATTCTCCAGGCAAGAATACTGGGGTGGGCTGCCATGCTCTCTTCCAGGGGATCTTCCAGACCCAGGGATTGAATCCACATCTCTTCTGTCTTCTGCATTGAAAAGGCAGGTTCTTTACCACCTGGGAAGCCCTTATCTTAAGTATAGCAGTGTGTATATATCAATCCCAATTTCCCAAAAGAGTCCTTTTAAGAGAGATGCAGGAATGTCAGAAGGCAGAGGATGAAAGCAGAGGTCACTGAGAGGGAGAGAGAGATTTAAAGATGCTATGCTGGTGGTTTTGAAGATGAAGGAAGGGGCCACAAGCCAAAGAATGCAGGCAGCCTGTAGAAGCTAGAAAAGGCATGAAAGAGAAAGTGTAGTCACTCAGCCATTCTTTGCAACCCCATGGACTATAGCCTGCAAGGCTCCTTTGTCCATGGAATTCTCCAGACAAAATACAGGGATGGGTTGCCATTCCTTTCTTCAGGGGATCTTCCCAACCCAGGGATCAAATCCAGGTCTTCTGCATTGCAGGCAGATTGTTTACAATCTGAGCCACTAGGGAAGCAGAAAAGACATAGAAAAAGATTACCTCCTAGAACTTCCAGAAGAAACACAGCTCCGCTGACCCATTTAAACTTCTGGCCTCCAGAATAGAATAAGTTTGTGTTGATTTAGACCACTAAGTTTGTGACAATTTGTCATAGTGGCAACAAGAAACTAACATAGTATCTATTTGCTCTGCTGAAATTTATGTTACTTTGGGAAAAGGAAAGACTAGATATTGGGAGATAACTAGAAGTCTCTACAGCGACTTTTTTCAGGGGACAGAGTGGGGAGATAATCTTAACCCTAGTCTTAAAATTCACTTCTTTCTCTTCCAGTAGCCCACATTCTTTTGAAAATCCCATTGTTTACCTTGCTTGGGCTCTCTGTTAAACTCGGAGGCTGTAGTTCTAGGAATCTTTTCCATTTCTGAAAATAATTTCATCTTTCAGTCCTGTTATTGTCCCTGATGCATCAGAGATAACCAACTAGAGTTTAACTACTTACCTGTTCTTTTGGTGAAAGTTGCAGGTGCTCAAGATCTGAAGTCAATTAAAACATTAGGGTGTTCATGCACCTTGGAGCACATATCCCCACCTAGGAATGGTCATTCCCCCTTTCAGTAGGGTGATCATCTCCTTGAGACAGAATTCAGAAGCAACATAGGTGCTGAGAAGTTCTACTTTCTTTATGTCATCTCCAAGCAGTATACCTTCTGCATTCTGCAACAAACTTCGAAGTTCTGGCTTAAATTGCCTTTGATGGTGTTAGATCACCTCCACGGGTTTATGAAGGCCTGAGTTCTGTATTGCTGCTCTGTATTGCCCAACTGGAAAAATGCAAAGGATTCAGATTGCTCCAATAGCTCTCTTAGCAATTGCTTGACTGCTTTTCAAGAGAGATCAAGTGCTCATGTTTCCGGGCCTCCAGCCCTGCTAGGTCTCCGCTCCCTATTGCAGCAATAGTTCCAGGGTTGCTAAAACTGATGCACTGCTTACCTTGGCTCACTCAAGATCTGCTGTTTCTTCTAAAAGCCACTTGCTCTCAGAGAAACCTATGGGATGACAGCCAGGATAATAGGGGAATCAAATAATTCTAAGGCTTAAGGTTTCCAACAGATGAGCACATCTCTGTTTTTTCTCCTCACCTGCTCCGCGTTCTCTTTGCCAACCCTCCTTCTGCCCCAGATTCATTGGCAGTCAAGGCAGGAGCCAACTGCCTACCGAGTGTCCTCATTAAAATGCACCGCTCTTGCTAATTAGGAGCCAAGGTTCTCCCACGGTGGGCTTGGCCTGGGTATTGCCATTATCTTCATAAATAGACTCTTTACTTTGCAAATGGTGCTGTCATAGCCAAGCATTCCCGACCTGGCAAATGCTCTGTGCATTCTTAAGTGGAGGAGGTAATGTGTTAGCAAGAGAAGGCAGAGGCATTCACGCTGAAACAGGGGCTCTGTCCTGACTTCACCCCGCTGTCTGGGCAGCAGGCAGCCAACACAAGGGCTGAATTTGTGTAGACAACCACGAAGTGCAGGAACCATATGGCCCAGATTTTCTGGGCGATCTTATTTCTCATCATTTTAATCTTTATAGTAAAGGCAACTTTTTAAACGCATAAATATATTTTTTAAAAGTTATCCAATTGCTTTACCTTTTAAAAGACCATTCCTATCAATACATTCAGGAATAGGGGAAGGGTGAATCAGAATGACTTCTTGGTCTCCCCAAAATGCCTTATGCAATCTTCTGAGAATGTGTTTACTTATTTATTTTCTTTCACCTTTAAAATCTCTCTCTGGGAGGACTTTCCTGGTGGTCCAGTGGTTACGAATATGCCTTCCAAAAAGGGGACATGGGTTTGATCCCTGGTCAGGGAACTAGATCCCACATGCCACAACTAAAGATCCCCCATGACTCAAAAAAGACTGAGGATCCTGTATGCTGCAATTAAGACCTGGCACAGCCAAGTAAATAAAAATAAGTATTTTTTAAAAGAAGAATTTCAGTTTAAAAATATAAAATAAAATCACTATTTTGCTGCCTGTCTGAGACTTCCCTGTCATTTTTAGTGCTAGTTCTTCTGCAAGGCCTGTCTTGATTCCTTCAGTAAAATGTAACTTCTCCTTTTTCCTGCAGTGTCAGCATATTTGTTTATCTCTCTTTTATGCCACCTATTTCTGAAATGCCAACACTGTGCCAGGTCTCATCTTGAGCACTTTATACCTGTCATCTCTAATCCTTACAATGAACTTGCATTATGAACCAATTATGTGTTATACCTATTTTTTGGTATGAGAAAACTGAGGCTCTTTGACGTCAATAAACTTGTCCAGGGATATCCCTTAGCAAGGAGCAGAGCAAGGCAGGAGGCTGAGCTGCCATTCATAGTGACCTAAGTTGCAGACTCCGAAATGGAAGATTCTGTCTCTATCATATCAGCATTTTCTTTCTGCCCGAGGCACTTAAGAGTAATGAATTAAGGAAACATAGTCCCTGATTATAACCTAATTAGGGAGATAAAAACATGTCTTCGAGAAAAATAGCTATATTAATAGTTGTTGTTTAGTTACGAAGTCCAACTTTTTGTGACTGGATGGACTGTAGCTTACCAGGCTTCTCTGTCCATGAGATTTCCCAGGCAAGAATACTGGAGTGGGTTGCCATTTCCTTCCCCAGCGTATCTTCCTGACCCAGGGATCAAACCCATGTCTCCTGCATTGGCAGGAGCCACCTGGGAATCCCATATTATTAAGAAGATAGTCTAAAATGTAGCTGGAGCATTATACGTTCTGCAGGTGAACTTATATTCTGCAAAGTTTACTATTAAATGGTTTGTGTGATTGATTCAGTTATAGGGCAAGTTGTTACCCTTCCCCCTGATATCACAGTATTGTGTTAATTTCAGGTGGGCAGCCAAGTGATTCAATATTTTACAGAGTATATTCATTATAGGTGATAGCAAGATAATGGATATAATTCCCCGTGTGTGTGAACCACCTCAACATCTTGTTAAAATGAAGATTCTGATGCACGTCGGGGATGGGACCTAAATCTGCATTTAAAACAAGCTCCCAGGTGATGTTACAGCTGCTGGTCTGCTGGTCACACTTTGAATATCGAGACTGTAAGAGATTCTACTAAGAAACTATAATCAGAAGACCATGGGAAAAAAAAAAAAGAAGAAGTGGGAGGAGGGGCCTGGGGGATGGTGGTGGAGATTAGAAACCAGAAAGGATCAGAAATGGGAGAAAAGTGCGGGGAACATTTCGCCGCGGGTTGGTGTCCTTCACACACAGGTCTCCATGCTTTTCCCTGTGTTGAACTTTGCCTGCAGATTTCACTGGCACACTTCTGTTTATCCTTTAAAATAGCTCAGAGGTCACTATCAGAAAACTCTGCTGAATGTCCAGGCTGAGCGAGTGCTCCTCCCACTTAGGTTCATGATGGTCAGCACACACCTCCTCCTGTCTATCTGCTTCCCCACCTGCTGTCAATCCCTGGAAGTCAGGGACTGCATATTAAAGGTGTGACACACGATGGATGATGGATGCTCTTTAATAAGGGAGTTTATGAATGGAGACCTAGGGGTGGGTAGTGAGAAGGCAATAGTATAGCACTAGAGAGAGAAAAGAAACAGAGCTAGAGCAGTGAAGGAGTTCTGTTTCAGTCTTTTGTTGCCATAATAAGATTATGTAAGAAACAACCCCCAAACCCAGTAACTTACACTATGAAAAACAGTATGGAGTTTCCTTAAAAAGCTAAACTTAAAGTTATCATATGATACAGCAGTCCCACTCCTGGCCATATATCCAGAAAAAGCAAGAACTCTAGCTTGAAATGATGACACATACACCCCGGTGTTCATTCCAGTACTATTCACAGTGGCCAAGACATGGAAGCAAACTCAAGAAGATGTGGTACATATATACAATGGACTATTACTCAGCCACGAAAAAGATACAAGAATGCCATTGGCAGAAACATGAGTGGACCTACTGACTATCAGACAGGGAAAATCAGATATGAGAAAGACAGATATCCTGTGGTGTCACTTATATGTGAAGTCCAAAGAATAGCACAAATAAACTTATTTGCAAAAGAGAAATAGACTCACAGACAGAATACAAACATGGTTACCAAAGGGGAAAGGAGATGGGAGTAAATTAGGAGTTTGTGATTAGCAATCTTGGGATTACATACTATAAATATATGCAAAATAGATAAACAAGGATTTACTGTATAGCACAGGAAACTATATTCAGTATCTTGTAATAAGTAATAACAAAAATACATATAAAGCCAGCTATTATTTTCTCTATAAAAGAAAAGAATCTGAAAGGATATGCATTACTTTTCAGATTGTTTTATATATTCAATTATATATATCGAACTGGATAGATATATATCTGGCTGGATGGCATCACCAAAGCAATGAACATGAACTTGGGCAAACTTTGGGAGATGATGAGGGACAAAGAGGCTTGGCATGCTGCAGTCCATGGGGTTGCAAAGAGTCAGACGTGACTGGATGACTGAACAGCAACATAACTAAATATATATACATATATATAATATATAAAACTGAATAACTTTGCTGTACACTTGAAATGAACACCACATTGTATATTAACTATAGTTTAGTTAAAACAAAACAAAACCAATCCAGTGGGTTAAAACAATAAGCCTCTATTTAAGTTATGAATGTACAGGTCATCTGGACTATTCTGATCCCAAGGAGATGCTCATGTGTCAGCACTCAGTCGACAGGCTGACTCGGCTGATCTTACTGGGCTCTCTCTCCCACAGTGGGGACTTCAACTCAGGTCCATGTGGCCTCATCATATTAACCCATGTTTGGGCTCACGTCCAAGGTAGGGTTCCAAGAGAGGGAGAGAAGTGTGCAAGGCCTCTTGATTTTTAGGCCTGGACATGGGACATGACTACTTTTGCTTCCTTTTATTGGCCAAAGCAAGTCGAAAGGCCAGTTCTGAGTCGAGAAGTTGGGCAGTAGACTCTACCTCTTGATAAAACGAGCTATAAGTCAAAGAGTAATGCTGTAACAACATGAAGAGGAATAATTGGGGGTCATTTGGGAGATCAACTATCATCATTTTAAATTGACTCACACTCTTCAACTATTTGTAAGAAAAAGCAGATTGTAGGGCACCCTAGCAGTGGGTCTTGACCTTCACACTGTCACCATCTGGAGACAGTGGGGCTGAAAACATAGCTACTCTCCATTATTTGCACATCAGTCACTCAAGGCAAATGTTCTTTCCCAGAATGGATACTTAACTGCTTCCTCCTACTGTCCAGCTGGTATGTATGTTCATATAATTCAGATTTGGCCTAAAATTAGGGTGAGCAAAACACGATTAGAGAGGCAAATTTGTTGCAAAAAAAAAAAAAAAAAGAAACCAAACTAAAACTAGGTATAAATACATCAATATTTAGCTTCATTTGGATTACATGTGTTCCCTCAATGTACAGTTGTTAGTGTACATATGTATTTTGATTAAATGCTTTGAACAGGTAACCCATTAACTGAAGCATAAAAGGCTAAGCTAGGCGAATTCTCCCTCATACCTTATATACCCATGTGTCATGCACACGGGTATACACACACACACACCACCAATTAGTTTTTTTTCCAGAAGCAAACAATGTTATTATTTAAATATGTTTTTTCAGTAATGCACATGTCATCAGATATAAACAAATACATACATATGTCATTTCCTCGATTCTGCATTTTGCTTTTATTTTTCAATTAACATCACATTTATAAACATTTTTGCCAAATCAGGACACACAAACTTTTTCTTTCTTTTTTAGGACTGCATCATTTTCCACTGTATCCTTTCTCATGTAATCAGCCCTTCATTGACAGGCGTTTAATTTGTTTCCATTCTTCTTCTCTTGCAGAGTTAAATCTTGAGATCATTTGTGTTAGCGCAGCTATGAATTCCAAAGTTTGGCCTTATGAATGGATAGATGACAATGACTGCTCTCTTTCTTCTGTTCTGATTGGAGTCTTTGTCTTGGTTTGTAACCTTGCAACATTCAAAAACAAACAGAAAAATCCCATGAAGATGCTGGTTTGGGCCTGTGCCCAGTATTTTTGGAACCTGATGTTCGAAGTGACCTCTAGGGGAGGGCATGGGGGATTGCGGGGAGATGGTGAGTGAGCTGAATGATACGATCAAAAATGCAACCGATGAAAAATGCAGTCGGTTTTGTTGCATTTTTAAAGGGCTGTTGAGAATTATTTAGGGGAAACGCCAGTTTGTTCAAGCATCTCTTTGTGCTTAAGAGCTTTTCCACATTAGCCAGCTCTGCTTTCTCTAGTCAGCATTTTCTGTGCCAGAGGGTGAACTGGAGATGTATAGAGCTGATGTCCTGAAAAAACTACGGTATGGCCTCAAGAGCTGGACTCTTACGGGTCCCAGGACAACTCAGAACAGCCTAAGTGCCACAGTCCCCACCTAAAATCAGCTCATCTCGCTGATTTATCCAGAGCCGTGACATACTCCAGTTGTTTCCAAATGTCAGCCTAGCACACCTGCTGCCTCAGAGTCACCCCAGATGTGTTGTGAAGAACAGATTCCTGGGCTCCAGCTCATCAGACCATGGAACCAGCCCCTCTGGAATCCCTAACAAGCTCCCTAGGTAACTCAGAAGCATCGTCAGGCCTGGGAAGTCTACCAAGGCAATGGTGCAGATAAACATTTCTGCATTTAGAAACCAGGAAGCCTGGGCCTTGCAGACTCTCTATGTGGGACACACCAAATGCTCTGTGCTCAATTAGCCTCATGCTCAGGCATGGAAAAGGCTTACTGTTCCCTCTGCCTTCAAAGGGATCAAATGTGAAGTTCTGGCCCACCTGGGTCCTCATCAGTCATGATGTACGGGACCCTGAAGTGGTGATTTATGGGGAAACATGCAGTAAGGCACTGCTGATTCGAGTGCCAGCCCAATTCTCCCCCTTTTGCCTTGTGTTAATAGACATGAGTCCTTCAGAGTAAGCAAGTAGTAGTCCCCTTGGTGGAAGCGGGGAGGTTATATCAGGTGCTGGGGCCGGTCAGGCCGGCAATGAAGCTAATCTGAAGAAGCCAGGTAAGGTTGGGCAGAGAGGTGACCCTGTCCACGGAAGAGCAGCTGCCTTCTCAAAGAAGAGACTTAGGACACTGGGTAGTGGTGGGGGAGGGGAGGAAAGGAGACTTGGGTTCCCTCCCCGAAACACACACTCGCACTCCAGGGAGAACTGTCTGGTCTTAAAGTTCAGAGTCTATTTAGGAAGCTCTGGGACGTCTGTGGGGGTCAGGTGGTTAAGACTTTGCCTCCCAATGCAGGGGCTTCCCAGGTGGTGCTAGTGGTAAAGAACCTGCCTGCCAATGCAGGAGACATAAGTGACGTGGGTTCAATCCCTGGGTTGGGAAGATCCCATGGAGGAGGGTATGGCAACCCACTCCAGTATTGATGTCTGGAGAAGCCCATGGGCAGAGGAGCCTGGGATACAGTCCATAAGTCGCAAAGAGTTGGACAAAACTGAAGCAACTTAGTACACACACATGCAGGGGTTTCAGGTTTGGTCCCGGCCTGGGGAACTAAGATCCCCCATGCCTTGTGACCAAAAAACCAAAACATAAAACAAGCAATATTGCAGCAAATGAAGGCTTTAAAAATGGTCCACATAAAAAAGTCTTTTAAAAAGGTCAAAAAAAGAAGCTCTGCTTTTCTAGAGGGAGATAGGCCCTATGTGTGTCCAGCCTTGAAAGGGAACCATTCGCTCTGGGGGTGAACTGTCAGGAATGGCCATTCTCCCTTACTTGCCTTTTCATGTAGATGAGATAGATCTTCCCACTTCTGCTTGAAGGCACTAAGGGTTTAATTTCCAAGCTCCAACCAGGATTCTGGAGAAGCAGGCATTAATAATTTGCTATTTCAGGATGGAGCTGTGCAAACAAAGCTTCCAACAGTTTCTCAAAGTTTTATTTGTGCTCTGAACATAGTTGCTTCTCAATAAATATATGGCAAATTAATGACAGCAAATCAAGTAAAGTAAGTGATATCTAGATTTAGAAATATACCCCCTCCTATGATGAAGACATGGTAGTGTTCTTATATTTTTCAATATCCTGAATCCACAATAATTTGCAGTAACCCTTGGTGCTTTGAAAATATTCCACTTCTGTGAAGGAAAAAATGGATAAAGGATTCATATGAAAATGTCTTCATGGATTAAGGAATTTTAGGTAAGTACTTCAGAGAGAATAAGAGAACATATTCTAAACCCTGTTTCTCTGAGCATCAAACTCTGGTTAACCCCAAAGCAACTAGGAATGCCTTAACTCTACAGTGCCTTATAGTTCATATCTAGGGCTTAGGTAACTGACAGTAACAATTTGGACTAATGACAAATTTTTGCCTTACTGAGTTGGATTTGAAAGGGATTTGGGGAGATGTGGAAAAGCGGGAAAAGGAGGCAAAAGACAAAGGCATTCCAAAGAGAAAAGGCTATATACACAGGGAGACCGAGGAATGTAGTAAGAGGAATGTAGTAATTAACACAAGAAATGGAGCTTCAAGGGGCTGAGGTTGTGGGGATGGGGAGATAAAGACAAAGACAGAGAGAGTTATCAGTGTAACTAATCTTTTTAAGGAAACAACTTTTGGTTTTTCCTCTACTGGTTTTTTGTTTCCAATGTAATTGATTTCTGCTCTTATCTTCATTAGTTCCTGCTGTGTCCTTTTTCTTACGCTGCTTCCAAGAATTTTTCTTTTGGTTCAACAATTGTGATGCACCTTGGTATGGATGACTTTGGATTTTTACTTTTGTGAGTTTGCTGAACTGCTTGAATTTACACATTAATGTCATTTTGTTGTTTAGTTTCTAAGTTGTGTCCAACTCTTTGCGACCCCATCGACAGAGGAGTCTGGTGGGCTCCTTTGTCCATGGGATTTCCCAGGTAAGAATACTGGAGTGGGTTGCCATTTCCTTCTCCAGGGGATCTTCCTGACCCAGGGACTGAATCCAGTCTCAAGCATTGACAGGTGGATTCTTTACCACTGAGCCACCAGAAAAGCCCCTATACATTTATTTGTTGTTCAGTCACTAAGTCGTGTATGACTCTTTGTGACTCTATGAACTGCAGCATGCCAGGCTTCCCTGTCCTTTATTATCTCTCGGAGTTTACTAAAACTCATGTCCACTGAGTTGGTGATGCCATCTAACCATCTCATCCTTCTCCTCCTGCCCTCAGTGTTTCCCAGCATCACGGTCTTATCCAACGTGTTGGCTCTTTGCATTATTGGCCAAATTATTGGAGCTTCAGCTTCAGCATCAATCCTTCAAGTGAATATTCAGGGTTGATTTCCTTTTGGATTGACTGGTTTGATCTCCTTGCTTCTAAGGGACTCTCAAGAGTCTTCTCTAGCACCACAATTCGAAAGCATCACAATTAATATCTTTCACCAAATTAGGAAATTTTGGGCCATTATTTCCTCAAATGACTTTTGTGCACTGCATTCTTTCTAGGACTCCAATGACATCAATATTAGACCTAAAAATGTCCAATGACATCAGTAGTAGACCTAAAAATGTCCAATGACATTTGGCAGTGTCCCATATGCCCTGAGGAACTGCTGTTTTGTTTTTTTTTCCAATTTTTTTCTTTACTGTTATTGAGATTGGATGATTTCTACTGATCTATTTTCCAGTTCATTGATTTTTTCCTCTAACATCTCCATTCTTCCATTCTAAAAAATAACAAATAAAACATACCCCATCCATGCATTTAAAAAAATTAGTTATTATATTATTTAATTCTAAAATTACTATTTGGTTCTTTATTTAATATCTTCTATTTCTTTACGGAGACTTTCTATGTTTCCATTTGGTTCAAGAATATTCAGCCTTCTTGGAGGATTTTTTTATACTAGTTGCTTAAAGTCTTTGATTATTCCAACATCTGTATCATCTTACTGTTGATATCTATTGATTACCTTTTCTTGTGCAATTTGAGATTTTTCTGATTCATTGTATGCCAAGTAATTTTATATTTTTCTGGACATCTTCAATACTCTTCTATGAGATCCTGGGTCTTATTTATATCCTGCGAAGAGTATTGATACTTCTGTTTTAGTAGTGACCAGCTTGGCTGGGCTCAGGACACACATTCCAACTATATACTTCTGTGTGTGTGGTTCCAATGTCAAAGCCTTTGCAGTGTTACTCCGATTACTAAGTGTCCTCCCGTGTAAGGATCCTGTGATCAGTCTGGGAGGGGGGGAGGGACAACGGTCTCACCCATAGTTCAGTTTTCAAAGTCTTTAGTATGTTGCTTAGGGTCAGATTCATGCATGTCGAGCTTGTGGGTGAGCTCAGGAATTCATCAACAATGTCCCTAGGTCTTCCTTCTCTATAATCTCCTCAGTACTTTCTGGGGCTCCACTTCTCATTCCTTTAGTCAGAAAGCTGGGGCTTTAATTTCCTCACTCTGCTTTGTACTTTCACAGGGGCACCTAATCTGGGTCCAAGTAGCAGGAGAACAAGAGAGATAGTAATAGCAATGGGAGGAACACGCCCTGGAGACCACAGCTCCTCAAATCAGAGTGGGAAATTCCTCTTCTTATGATTTTAGGTGCCCAGGGGTCCCTCTGCTGCCATGCCACCACCACCTCAGGATCTTCTGGGGCCTGGGGCAAAAAAGAAGAGAGAGGAGAAAAATCAACTATCTCCTCTACTTCCCCTAAGCATTAAGGAGTCTCCTTTCTGTTTGTTGAGCTGGAAGTGGAGGCTCTGCTGAAACTCTATCCATGTCTCGTTCTCACTTCCAGTTTTCAGACTGCCTTCAGTCCAGCCAGCAGACACCAGGGGGAACAAGTGGGAGGAGGAGATTCATTGCTGGTTCTGTGGTACTTCAAATTCTGGTCTTCTTTCCCAAGCCACCTGCCATCACTTTTTCAGCTGCCCCATGCATTCTTTCCAGTTTTTATGGCTGCCCTTCAGTGGGAGAGATGAGGTAGAGTATGTTCACTTCATCTTCATGCTTCTGTTTTGCTTTGCAAGAATTCCACCTAACTCTGCTTCACAACTTATAAACTAATGAAGGAGGTTTTTAACTTTTACTTTATTTCGTTCTGAGATGAGTGTACAAAAACCAAAATCACTACAGAAGAAGCTTATCTAAGGAAAGCAACATATGTTTGGCTTCTTCTTTTTAGATTACTTTGTTTCTTCCTTAAGATCATGGGCAAGAGAAATCAAAGATAGATCCTGGTTCCCATGCACTTTACATAGTTGCTGAGAAAAATGTCCGTGATGCCTTCAGGTGCTTATAGCACCAAGAAAGCCTAGGACTTGACCTCAGAATTGTGGTTTAGGAAAATAGCTTATTGTCCAAACAGAGAAGTCTTTCATAAATGTCTCGGGATTTAACTGCACTTCACAGAAAAACCCTAATGATCTTGCTTTCTCATAACTTTTTGAAAAGACACAGTGAATTGCCAAGACCAGTATGTTCTTCATCAAGGACTTCCGAGGAGATAAGATGTAATTTGCTCTTTTGTTGGCCTTACTGGGGAGGGTGAATTCCAGGGGGTATGTTTCCTGTAAATTCAGCAAGCCGTTGTGGAACAGAATTTCTTCAGATATTGTCAGTGGGAACATAATTTGGGTCAATGAATCATAAATCCTATTTGGTAATCTACTGCTGACAACACTAAGAATGCTATCCCAGTGGGGAAAACTGGAAAGAGACACTTACAAGTAAACAGCATGGCATGAGGGCAGGAGGGGAAGAAAAGTGAGACAATCTGTCCAATAGACTGAAGACTTGTTTTCAACCAGTTAGTCACTGAGCAGGGAGGGTTGTTGTTCTTTCCTGCCAAGTGGTAGGAGCAACTATGAAGCCAGAACACAGATAGCGCAGCCACAAACAAACAGAAACACGACACTTGAGTCCCTGAAGCCACTCAGATGACCACCTCTGTTCAGTGTATCAAAACACAGACTTGTCCCTTGGAACAAATCTATGGATAGTAAATGCAACAGTCTCATACCGTCCTTGTCATCCTAGTTTCTGTAGGCTACAGAAAAGAGCCGGTTCATATGCTGGCTTTATTTGCCCTTCTTTTTTGCATCATAAAATTCAGGTGAAGCTGTTGGCGGTGGTGGTGGAAGTTGGGGGAGGCACAGAGCAGTGAAGTAAGTGCAAATGAGGATGATTTGTTCCTTGTTACTGTTGCTGTTTAGTCACTAAGCCACTTTCGACTCTGTGACCCCATGGACTGTAGCCCACCAGGCTCCTCTGTCCATGGGATTTCCCAGACGAGAACACTGCAGTGGGTTGCCATTTCCTACTCCAGGGGATCTTCCTGACTCAGAGAGCAAACTCACATCTCCTGCATTGGCAGGTGGATTCTTTACCACTGGGCCACCAGGAAAGCCCTGATTTGTTCCTTAGATGAGGCCTTCCCTCAAAACAATGTTATCCCCTTTATGAGTGAAAAAACAGAATGAACAGTAACAACCCCTAGTCACAATTATTCATTCCAGGAGTGACACCTAGGAGCCTTCACTTGAATGACCTTCTGTTTAGCTTATTAGGGTCCCAGAGGAAGAAAAGAATTTTACCTGAGGGTTTACACGAAACCAAGGTCAGACAGTTCTGTCTTTACCCTCTGCCACCAGTCTCACCACCAGCTAGTCCTCGGGAGATGTGTACAAGGGAAACAGTGGGTCTTTGTTTCAGACAAGGACAAACAAGAAAACTGCAGTTTCACTGCAGCAGGAGGGGTTTGGAATACATGTGAGAAAGAATTGTTAGACTCCAAGTATCGTGAGATGGAGGAATAAGGGACAGGGGAGCAGGGCAGACTTCTTTCTAGATTTTAGAGCCAGCTCTCCTTATGGGGTGGCTGACAACAGCGGCAACAAAGGGCTGGCTCAGTGGTGAAGAATCTACCTGCCAGTGCAAGAGACCCGAGTTCGCTCCCTGGTCCAGGAAGATCCCACATGCTGAGCAGCGTGTGCGCCACGACTGTTAAGCCTGTGCTCTAGAGCCCAGAAGTCACAACTACTGAGCCCACGTGCCGCAACTACGGAAGCCCAAACCCCCTCGTGTCCATACTCCACCACAAGAAAAGCCACTGCAATTAGAAGCCCAAGCTTGACAACTAAAGAGTAGCCCCTACTTGCCGCAACTAGAGAAAAGCCCTCGCAGCAACGAAGACACAGTACAGCCCAAGGCCAAAGAAAAAAAAAGGATCTGGCCTGATTCCACCCTTTCTGTTTTCATTCTTCTGACTATAGAGAGCGTTCTGATTCTGGCCCTTGAGGCAGTTTCTCTGCCAGGACTGCTAAGGCAGAGAGTTTTTGTCTGGAGGGTCTCTGCTCTCATGAGACCCCAGCACATAGGGATTCTCTGGTCCACATGGGGAGGCAAAGAGAAACAACTTTTTCTCAATATGAGCAATTGCCTCCCTCTCATCAGAGAAGAGTTACTTAGGTTTCTCCAGGAGGAAAGAAACATCACTTCCTCAAATTTGAAAGACATTCTTAGCACCAGACCAGCAGCAATATCTTAGAGTTGGGCTTCCTAAACCTGGTTGCCCGTTAGAATCCCTGGGGACTTTGGGCACAATCCTAACTCGGTTAAGCCGAAAATTCTGGTTGGTAGGGCAGAGCTGTGGGTTTTTTTTTAAGCTCTTGGAAAGAGCATCCAGGGTTGAAAAATGCCATTCAAGGAGTACAGTGGAGAAGGGGGTGACAGAGGGTGAGATGGTTGGATGGCATCATCGACTCAATGGGCATAAGTTTGAGAAAACTCTGGGAGACGGTGAAGGACAGGGAAGCCTGACATTTTGCAGTTCATGGGTTCACAAAGAGTTGGACATGACTGAGCGACTGAACAAACTGGTAGTTCAAACATATGATGCTGGACCAAGGGAGGGGAGTACAAAATGTCCCATGCATCGCTGCAGTTTACTGCCATTCAGTGGCTCTGTGGGAGGATTAGAGCCCCAGGCATTATACTGTGGAGACAGGTGGCTGGCAGGCAGCCCCTTCCATAGCCCTATTTCAGGAGCCAAGTCTTGAAGGCTCCCTACAGGGAGCAGGAAGATGTGAGTCTATTGTGAGGGTAGGTGGCTCCGTGCTGCTTGTCACAAGTTGCTCCTCCATCTCCAGCCCTCAAAGCAAAGAATGTGTACAACTTACAAAACACAACAGAACAGTTGTCCTCTGTAAAAAGGAGACATGGTATCTGTGAAGCTGCAGTGGCTGGGAACTTGTAGGGGAGCCAAGTGCAGGAGTTAGGAATTACAGTTCTGGATCTGAACCAACCTAAGGTCAAAGTCCTACCATGTCCTAGCTTCATACGTGTAGGCATATTTCTTAATTGCTTTTAGTTTTGATTTTCTTATCTATAAAATGAGGATAATAATAGTGACTACCCCGTACGGTTGTGATGATTCAGGGAAATAATGAATGTGATACTTGATATAAGGCATTCAATAGAAAGTACCTATATTTTCCTTGTTGAGGTGATGTTGCAGTGGAGGTGGTGATGGTGGTGGAGGAGGGGGAGGTTTCCTTCACAACAGGGTGGTGACACAGGGCATGAAAGAGGAGGTGGGAGGGAAAGGCATCAAGGACACCAGATGGGTGCTGACGGTCTCTGCCCAAGTCAAAGAGTATGCTCATTGGGCATTCACAGCTCCTGCATTTTTTTTTTTTCCAGCTGCACCAAGCATGTGGAATCCTAGCTTCCCGACCAGGGATTGAACCAAGCCTTCTACAATGGAAGCATGGAGTCTTAGCCACTGGACCACCAGGAAAGTCCAACAGGCTCTTCAGTTGATAGGAAAGGAGGACACCCTTCTGTGTGGGGGCTGCATGCAGCCCAAGTCTAGATGTTCAACCTTAAGAGCTAGTTGTCACCTAGGTGTCCTATCCTCTTCATTAGCCCTGGAGATTCTGAGATAGAAAGTTCATGGTAGAGCAAAGAAATCTGTTCTTTTTGAGTTCTCTGGATAACTTCTCTGCACAGACAGGTTTGAGAACCATGGTGCAGCCTGCCTAACCCAATGATAAGGGGTCCCAAGGGCATTTCTACTTGAGCACGTGGGCTCACTCTGTGTCTCACTGCCAGAGATCAGCAGTCCTAGAATCTTAAATTACCAAGTCTTTTCTTTTAAATGCACTTGGGCCTTGATGGGACATTACAGAGTCCTAGCGCTCAAGATCAATGGGGCAAGTACATGGAATTCTGAAGAGGTGGAGAGGTAGGAGGTGATTTGGGGATGGGTACAGTGTGGGAATGAGAAGGTTAAGGTCAAGTGTAGCTCCTTTCAGCTTTACAGGACTGCCCATGGTTGGGGGTGGGGGTGTTCCTTCTATTGGTAGAGAGTCCCTGACGTTCAGCAGCCAATGGATACACTCAGCATGTCATTCTGCCCCCATCTCACATCCTTCTCCAGGGGAGACAGTCCTAGCTGAAGCTGCTCAGGCTTTGTACCTAGCACCCAACACGGTCTTTCCTCTTATTACTTTTTCCGCCAGATGCCCTATGTTTCAGGGACATAAATGACCTATCACTTCACTCACTTTCACTGGAGTTCACAGTCCCCCCAGACCCCATCCACCTTTCTCTTCCTGACTGTTATACACAAAGGAAAACCCAGACACTGCAACTACTGCTACCCCACAGCTGACATTTGCTTAGCACTTGGCAAGAGTAACTTACTGCGTCTTCATAATAATGTTCTACAGTAGGTACGTTATCCTTACTCTACATACAAGGAAGCTGGGGCCATCTGGTTCCAAACTTTGTGCTCCTAACCGTCCTGTTGTGTTGTTTTTTTAGTGAACAATCTCTGAGTGGAAAGATGGTGGCCTTTGAGGTTGGAAATACCATTGGCTTTGACATATATTACTTGAAACATCTTGAGCACATTTCTTAACTTTCCTGAGCCTCCATTTTATTATCTGTAAAAGAAGTATAATTCCTACACATAGTAATGAATAAATAAGAAGAAAATGGAAGGATCTCACGTCTTGGTCTCTTTAGTCAACTGTGGAGGTTTGTTCCTCAATATCTAGCCTCTGCATCTTCTGGACCCTTTCTTGCACTGTTAGCAGTAAGGCTGTTTTGCTTTCTTATCATTCATGTGTTCACTGCAGTAACACCATTTTCTTTAAGAACTTTTCCTTTGGACTTCCTTGGTGACTCAGTGGATAAGAATCCACCTGCCAATGCAGGTGACATGGATTGGATCCCTGATCTGGGACAATCTCACATGCCACGGGGCAGCTAAGTCCGTGCATCACAGCTGCTGAGCCTGTGCTCTAGAGCCTGTGCTGCACGACAAGAGAAGCCACCAATATGAGAAGCCTGAGCAATGCAATGATGAGTGCCCTCTGCTTCCCGCAACTAGAGAAAGAAAGGAAAAAAAGGCTGTGCAGCAGTGGAGATCCGGCATAGCTACACACACACACACACACACACACACACACAACAGAAATTTGCATTCACTCCTTGGCAAACCTTGGCACAAGAAGCCTGGTTTTGGCCCATCTTGGCTTCCAACGTGACTTCCTCACTAAGCTGAATCATTTACAAATCATTTTTACTTAAAGTGAGACATGTGTGACTCTTCCTTTCACTTGAACACTTAGAGGTCGTTGTAGGTTTTTTTTTTTTTTTCCTTTATTTTTGACTGTGCTTCGTGGCATTCAGAATCCCAACCAGGGATTGGGCCCATACCCTCTGCAGTGGAAACATGAGGAGAGCCAGGGAAATCCCATAGGGTTATTAATTGGCCTAATTTCAGTACTTTTGTGTGTACAGGAATAAGGAGGTCTGAGGAGAGGGAAGAAGGGGCAATGGTCGGCTGATGGAGCAGTCAAAGCACACTGACATCTGGTGATTAAGTCCCTGCCTCACATGGTAGGACTACTGGTGGCACCGCAAGACACTTACAACAGTAACATCAAAGATCACTAACCACAGATCACCATAACAAATATAATCATGATGAAAAAGTTTGAAATATTGTGAGAATTATCAAAATGTAATACAAAAGATACGGAATGAGCCAATGCTGTTGGCCAACGGCACCTATAAAATAACTCAGTGTTGCCACAAACCTTTGATTTATTAAAACAAACACACAGAAAAACACTCCAAACAATAATAACAATACCTGCAAAGTGCAATAAAATGCAGTCAGCTCCTCTCCACATACCCGCCTGTGGTTATATTTCCATGTGTCCTATTCCCCACAAAGGCCCCCTGAAGGCAGTTCCCATGGGAGGGTGTGACTGGGAGCAACCAACTGTTCCATCACCCTGTGTATTCAAGTTTCTGGCAGTACAGTCTGGAAGATGCTCAAAAAGGTTTTATTGAACAAAGAACAGTTGCTCCTTATTTTTGGCTACAGGCTCTACTAATGTATTGAGTCTGATCAATTCCAGTACCCACTCGGTATTGCAAATACATAAAACAGTAATATTGAAAATCTTAGTATTTGTGAGGTCCTGGGCTACCATGAATCATCTCACTTAATTCCCAAAATGACTATGAAGAAGGCACTATAATTGTCATTTTATGGATGAGAAGGAGGCTCGAATTTAGGGGAAGAATGAACTTGTTCAATATGAAAGAAGTCACTGGATGAGCCCATACTCAACCTCTATCAACACCAGAGAGTTGTAAAGCCTTTTTCTTATCTCCCTCCCTCCTTATAACAGGCTGTTTTCAGGACTTCCCTGATGGTCCAGTGGCTAAGACTCCATGCTCCCAATGAAAGTTCGATCCCTGGTCAGGAAACTAGATCCCACATACTGCAATTTAAAAATAAGTCCCTCATGCCACAACAAAGATTGAAGATCCTGCATGAAACAACTAAGACCCATCACACCCAAATATAATCAAAGTTATTTTTTTCAAAAATAAAAAATAATAAAATGAAAGACTATTTTCCTTTGGATAACCCCACTCACTGTGACTTTCTCCAGGGCTCTCTAGAAAGAGCTCTCATTCCCAGGCCTCTTCAAAATCCTTGCAGGTCTGGCTAGGTGCTGATACCAGCATCACCTTCCTGGACTCTCAACTCTGTCCCCCATCCCTCCCCCTTCCCCCACCTCTGGCTCCTCTCCCTCCTCCTTGAGTTCCTGGTGGCCTTGCCTGGTGGTCTTGAGAAGGTGTTGGCCAAATGAGCTTGGTGGTAATGGAAGCATGCCCCACTCTACTGCTTTATTTCTCTCCTGCATCCCTGTGGGCCTTGGTTCTCTCCCCTGCCCCAAATACCATCAAGCAAGTGACAGAGAAGGAAAAAGGGCCATCTTCTGCTGGAGCTTAACTTTTTAATCAATTCTCAATTTAGTGACCATGTAAAGTTAGTTTCATGCCTCCTTTTTCAAGTATTTTATTGACTTGCATTTGCTATCATAGAGAACACGCTTTTCCTCCCCCTCTCCCCCAACTTTACATATCTTCCCTAAGGATCTTCAGGGTCTGTAAGATAAGTAGATTGTTCATCTCAAAATCAACTCCCTCCATTGGACCTGGTTAGAGCCCCTGGCTGGGCTGGTGCTCCACGGTTAGGCTGAGTCTCTTCTGTGCTGCTTAAGGAAGGGCCCTGTCCCATTGCCTTTCATTGAGAGGATCAGCCTGACCTAAATACCAGCTGCACCCCCAGCTCAGTCCTTAGGTTCTGTTACCTGAAAAGGCAAAGAGCCAGCTCTTATAGACAGTGGGGAAGCTTGGATGACAACTGAACTGATGAGGCTGAAGTCAGAGGCTGTGAGCTCAGCTCTAGCCATGCTTGAGAAATGGCATTGTTACACCACAGAGAGTCAGGAGTTGTCAATGGGCTTTAGGAAACAGAATGATGTGTCTGGCTGGGGAGAGATGAGATAGTGGGTATAGTCAAGGTGCTGAGTTTCTCTTACTACTCTCCCTTTGACATGTGATCTGTCAGTCACTGGATCAAATGCTTAGTAGATGTCTATTCTAAGTGCCTGGGGACATCACCATGGAGACTGCAGGGTCCTGGGCCTCATGCAGTCAAGAGTGAGTGGGTACTGACTGTCTCTTTGTCCCTGTTTGCCTCCTGGAAATGAGACTGAATGACAAGAAGCCAAATGACTGGCTTTTTCTAAGATATTTTGAGTACCCAGAGGATAAACTGCCATTTTGTCTCATCAGTTATTCCCTCTAAGGCCCTCTGGGGTTGGGATGGCACGAGGAGATGGAATGGAAATGGGAGAGAAGATAAGCAGGTAAACAGTAGGACCCACTTGTCCCAGACGACTGGTGTCATAACCTCCCTGAGCCGTGCCAATCTCAGGGCACACACCTTATTCATTCATTGGTTCGATCCTTTATCAAACATTTACAGTATGCCTATTGTATTCCAGGCACAGAACTAAGTGCTGAGAGCTCAAAGTCAAATAAGACATAAACCTTGAATTCAATAAGCTTTAGTCCAGGATTGAGATTGTTAAGAGGCACATATGCTATCTTGAAGGTGTGTATAGGATATAGTAGAGGACCAAAGAGAGATGGGTCAGTACCCCTTGAGTTGTGAGTTGTGTGCTTTTTTTTTTAGATCAGTAAGTCATGTCCAACTCTTTTGCAACCCCATGGACTATAGCCTGCCAGGCTCCTCTGTCCATGGGATTCTCTAGGCAAGAATACTGGAGCGGGTTGCCATTTCCTTCTTTGAGGGATCCTCCCAACCCATGGATCAAACCCACATCTCCTGCATCTCCTGCATTGCAGGAAGATCCTTTACCACTGCACCCTGGGGAAATCCTTTAGCTGAGTTTTGAAGGATGGGTGTGAGTTTACCAGGCAGCCAGGTAGCAATGACAGGGCAAGAAGGTATGCAAACAGCAAAGCATGGTAAAGAAGTGACCAGTTTGTTTATAAAACTAGAGTGTAGACTATGAAGTGATGGCAGTGCTGAGGGGCATAAGGAGGGGAAGGGAAGTAATGACTAGAAGCGAGACTGCAGAAACAGTCAGCCATCAGACAATAGGAGACTTATATGTTATGATAAGGAGTTTCGAGTTTATCCTTATTTCAGATAAGGAAATCACTGATATTTCTGAGACAAGGAGATCACACAACCTTATTTGTATTAATATTTTATACATCTTTTATAAATCATAATATATTTTATAAAGTTTTCTCTGGTAGAATCACGGAGAACAGATTCAAGGAGGTGGTGGTGACATGAGAAGCAGGGGCACCGTCTAGATGTCTAGAGGTGTATTGTCAACTCTTCATTTAAAACACAAATCCAATTCAAACTAACTTCAGATAGAGAGAGACAGAGAGAGTCATAGAGCAGGGTGTAAAGGCACCACTGGATCCAGGAATGCAAAAAAGGTCATCACATTTCTCTCCATCTTCCTCCCTTTCTTTTTAATTTGGCTGCACTGGACCTTTGTTGTGGTAAGTGGGATCTAGCTCCCTGACCTGGGATCAAACCTGAGCCCCTGCATTGGGAGGGCGGAGTTTTAGCCACTGGACCACTAGGTAAGGCCCTGTCTCCATCTCTTGACTCTGCTAGTTTTCTCTTTTCTTTATGCGTTATAGCCTCTCATCCTACAGACAGATTATGTCCACATGGCAGGAACATTTGTTGCTGAAAACTTCAAGACTATATCCTTATAACTTTTGATTCAGAAGTGATTAAAACTCTGTGTTCCCAGTGCCAGGGGCCTCAGATTCCATCCCTGGTGAAGGAACTAGATTCCACGTGCTGCAACTAAAAGATCAGTATGTCGTAACAAGGGCTGAAGATCCTGCATGCCGCAATTAAGACCCAACACAGCTAAATATTAAACATATATATTTTTTAAAGAATCAAAAGAGACCCTCTTCCTCCCTGAAACTTCATATCAAATTTCACAGACATGCTCTGATTGGCTCTGCATGGAACACATCCTCCTTGTGGGCAGGTGTGTTGGGCGCTAGGACTCTCCAGGCCACAGTGCCAGGCCCACCCCTGCAGACTGGATAAAGGACCCTTCCCCAGAGATAAGCTGGTATAGTTATCAAAACAAGAAAGAACTGAGAACATATAGGACAGATACAGCGATTAATACATCTGCCACGATCAACTTCACTGAGGTCAAAACTAAGGAAGAATTGGGCTTGAGGAGAAAGGGGTAGACTCAATAACTTTTCAAAAAGCAACTTGGTGAGAGATAAGAAATGGGAAAGCGAGGAGGGAAGAGAGGGGAAAGCTTTAATAAATGCCTGATGATTGACTGAGTGTATGGCTGAACCCGAACGACTTCTTCCTGTTGGCATCACACGCTCGGCATGGAACAGCTAGTGTGCTGAGTGCAGGATGCTCGTGTAGCTCATGAACGTTACAGTTTCTGTGCCAAGGATACTACTGCTGGCTGCTAGATAGAGCTCAGGGGAACTTGGTGCCCTGAGGACCATGAGAGCCCCTTGTAGTTCAGGCTGCTGGGCAGAGCAGAGTTGTCCTGGGGCAGCCCGTTGCTCAGAGGTGCTGATTTCTGGAGAGCAGCTTTCTCGCCAGGCTTGTTGGCAGAGAACACAAGGATGGTGGCAGTCCCCCTCCGGGTCTGGGGAAAGACTGGTTGGCAGGGCTACAGGAGGCTCCCAGCTGCTAAATCTCTCTCAGCTGGCTTCTCGGGCTGGGAGAGAGGCAGTGGGGGCTGCCAAGGACACGACATTTCCCATGCTAATTAGGAAGGGAAGCAGCATCCACAACTCACTGATTTATGTTTTTATGCTGCACGTCAGCCTTATCTAAGGCTAGGTGAGAGCAAGGGCCTCTGCTTTGGAACTGCGCCCATAGTTTATGCTCCCAGAGCTTTTGTGTCCATAGTTCTGAATTTCTATGGCTACAGAGTGTGCCTGATCTCAGCCTCTTCTCATGTTGCCTCCAGCAGGATCACCCTCTGGTCTGGTGATCCTGAGAGATCACCAGAGCCTGGTCTGGTATCTAGAGAGGAGCAGAGCTGAGATTGGGAGCACCTATGGGAGTCAGGGAGAAAATTCATCCTCTTGCTTTTCTTAGCTCAACTCAGCCCTGACACTGAACTTCTTGAAATCTGTGGACATTTTTGGGGAAGGAAGCTTCTGTTTGCAAGGGATCCAGTTGCTGCGGGAGTGTGTGTGTGAGCGTGATCACATGAGTACAGAGGGTTCATATGGCTTTGAAAAGAAGTCCACAGTATGTTGTTAAATGAAAACAACAACAACAATATTCAAAACAGTAGCTATAGCATGAACCTCGTGTCACAAATCTATATGAATACCTATGTGTGTATATAATTACATACAGAGAAAATTTGGAAAAATATACAGTAAAATGTCACTACTCGTTTTCTTTGTATTATAAGCTCTGGCATGGTTTGTGTATATGTGTGTTTTGAATTTTGCCTTCTCTGATTTATTCTTCTTTTCTGATTTTTCTTTAATGAATATATATTACTTATATAACAACATGGGCTTCCCAGGTGGTGCTAGCACCACCTGGGAAGCCAGTGGTAAAGAACCCACCTGCTAATGCAGGAGACATAAGAAATGTGAGTTTGAGCCCTGGGTCAGAAAGATCCCCTGAAGGAGGGCATGGCAACCCATTCTAGTACTCTTGCCAGGAGAACCTCACGGACAGAGGAGCTTGGCTGGCTACAGTACACAGGATTGCAAACAACTTAGCTTGCAGGCATATAATAATAAAAAATACTACTACTTCCAAACATATGGCAACAAGAGACTTAAATGACCTGCTACTATTTTGATATCCTTTCAACACAAGTCCTGAAAGATAGTCAGGAAGGATCTAAGAGAAACCAAGACCATTGCAATGGACTGAATCATTTTGTTCCCCGGATTCATATGTTGAACTCCTATCCTCCCATATGATGGTATTAGGAGGTATGGCCATAGGTAGGTAATCAGGACATGAGGGTGGGTCCTGAAGAGGATTAGTGCCCTTGTAAGAGAGACCCCAGAGAGTACTCTTCCCCCTCCATCACATGAGACACAATGAGATGACAGCTATGGACCAGGAAGTGGGCACTCACCAGACACTGAATCTTGGACTCCTCAGCTGCCAGAACTGTGAGAAGTAACTACCTGTCATTTATAAGCCATCCATCCATGATATTCTGTTATAGCAGCCCCAGTGGACAGAGAAAACCCTGGATCTAAAAAGATTAGGAGGACTCCACCCCTCAGTCCTATTCAGTTCAGTTCAGTCGCTCAGTCGTGTCAGACTCTTTGCAACCCCATGGACTGCAGCACACCAGGCCTCCCTGTCTACCTAGAGCCTACCCACACTCATGTCCATTGAGTTGGTGATGCCATCCAACCATCTCATCCTCTGTCATCCCCTTCTCCTCCTGCCCTCAATCTTTCCCAGCATCAGGGTCTTTTCCGATGAGTCAGGTCTTCTCATCAGGTGGCCAAAGCATGGAAGTTTCAGCTTCAACATCAGTCCTTCCAATGAACACCCAGGACTGACCCTTTAGGATGGACTGGTTGGATCTTCTTGCAGTCCAAGGTAATTCTCGAGAGTCTTCTCCAACACCACAGTTCAAAAGCATCAATTCTTCTGCGCTCAGTTTCTTCACGGTCCAACTCTCACATCCATACATGACCACTGGAAAAACCATAGCCTTGACTAGATGAACCTTTGTTGGCAAAGTAATGTCTCTGCTTTTTAATATGCTGTCTAGGTTGGTCATAACTTTCCTTCCAAGGAGTAAGGGTCTTTTAATTTCATGGCTGCAACCATCATCTGCAGTGATTTTGGAGTCCCCCAAATAAAGTCAGCCACTGTTTCCACTATTTCCCCATCTATTTGCCATGAAGTGATGTTAGGTTGGCTAAAAAGCTCATTTAGGTTTCTCTGTAACATCTTCTGTAAAAAACCCAAATGAACTTTTTGGCCAACCCAGTGCTTGGGCTCTTCTGTATGGACATCTGTATCTAATATGCAAAGAATTCCAAGTGTGTCAACCCACCTGAGAGACTGGTGTTCCCTGAGTTTATTCTGTAGGGAGCAAGAGAGACACAGCTAATTAAACTGATGCAAGGTTTGACATGAGGGTGGAGCTGGTGTGGACAGATAAATATGAGAAGAACTTCTACTGACTGCATTGGTTAATTGTAATTTCTGCTATGGAATTACCCATGAATGATGTTTCTATGATGCTCTAGTGAAGCAAGTGGAACTCATTCTAATAAAAAAAATTTTAATTAAAAAAAACCCTTCCTATTTTACCCATTCACCGTCCCAACCCCTACTCCAGGATCATAAACTTCATTGAAAAACTGGAGCTGCTGAGTTTTTTGGAGTCTGACACAGTTGGAAGTGTGAAATGCAGCCATCTGGCAGGCCAGAAAGCAAGTGGCTTGAAATATTTATTTCCATGAAGCATTAGCTATGATTTTTAACCATGTATTGGAAGTTCTGAGCAGAAGCACAGTTTGAGGCTCTGGTCAGCCAGCAAAGGCTCTTTTTAAAATTTTATTTTATTGAAGTATAGTTGATATACAATGTTGTGCTAGTTTTAGGTTTACAACAAAGTAATTCAGTTATACATATACATATATTCTTTTTTTTGGCTGTGCTGGGTCTTCGTTGCTGCGTGCAGGCTTTCTCTAGCTGCAGTGCTTGGGTTTCTCATTGCTGTGGCTTCTCTTGTTGAGGAGCACAGACTCCAGAGTGTGGCTCAGTAATTGTGGGGCACAGTCTTTGTTGTCCCATGGCATGCGGAATCCTCCCAGATCAGGGATCAAACCCATATCCTCTTCATTGGCAGGTGGATTCTTAACCACCAGGGAAGTCCTACATATTCTTTTTCATATTCTTTTCCATTATGGTTTATCACAGGATATTGAATAAAGTTCCCTGGGCTATACAGTGGGACCTTGTTGTTTATCCCCAAGATTTCTTGGCTGGGCTATTTTCCCCTAGGATAAAGCAGGTAACAGACCTAAAGAGAAAAAGCAATGACTTCCTTTCTATACTTTTGTGGGGTATTTTGTAGGAATCCTAATTGAGAGAGAAGGGTTCTAATGCCGAGATTAACAACCAGGGGAATTCTCAGAGACTCTGTGAGCTTTAAAAACATTTTACAGAGCTGGGTGAATAAGAGGCGGCAGGGAGAGTCCATCTTAGTAGCATGAGTTTGAATTTGGGTTCCCTGGCAAAGTATCTGCAAGGGCCATTACCTTTCATCAATTACACAATAAATAACTCAGAGTGCAGGGCCACTGGCTACAAGAGGCAGGAGAGGGATGGCAGTTTAGATGCCCTTTGGGTGATAGTCACAGCGTGGGCCAGGCAGACAAAAACTCCCTTCTACACCTGCCTGCAGAGAAGCTCATTTCTGAATGGACCAGCCCTTTCCTAGGGCAGGAGATGGGGCCCCTCATCCACATAGGGTGGAATCATTACATGCTATTCCCTGGTCTGCTATTGTCAGGAAAAATGGGAGGAGCAAAGACTGAAAGAACGACTTTTTTTTTTCACATTTCCAGCTGAAACAGTGAATATTGGATCATATGGGAGATGTTCTTGGGGGTTTTCCAGATTATTCTAAGAAGACAGTCATTTTCTGAGAATGGGCATTCTGCTTTTGGGTTAATTTTTGAAGGCCATCTGTGATTGATTTACTAGAGTAGTAATAATATTTTGCTTTCCTCTGTTTTCTCTCCAAAGCATCCCAAACTTCTTCTCCAATTCCATATACCCAGCCCAGCTATAGAGAGGCCAACGTCACAGGCTAAATAGGCTCTCTGGTATTTATAGCTTAATGGGAAAGCTAACTTATGGGCTGGTGATTTTTCTTGTAACCCTAAGGCTATGCAGGGATCTTCTGTTTAAAATAGAACTGCACCCATCCCAGTGTTCATAGCAGCACTGTTTACAATAGCCAAGAACTGGAAGCAACCTAAGGGTTCATTGATAGATTAGTGGTTAAAGAAGATGTGGTATATATACACAATGGAATATTACTCCACCATAAAAAGAATGAAATAATGCCGTTGCAGCAACATAGATGGACCTAGAGATTATCATATTGAATGAAGTCAGACAAAGGCAAATCTCATGTGATATCACTTATATATGGAATCTTTAAAAAACAATATAAATGAACTTATTGACAAAACAGAAATAGACTCAGATGTAGAAAACAAATTTATAGTTACCAGAGGGGATAGCGGTGGAGAGTTGGAGGGATTGGGAGATAAATTAGGAGTTTGGGATTAACATAAGCACAGTTCTTTGTATAAAATAAACAACAAGGACCTTCTGTATAGCATAGGGAACCATATTCAATGTCTTGTAATAAACCTATAGTAGAAAAGAATTTGAAAAATGATATATACGTGTGTAGGTAAATGGCTGTGGTGGTCTAGTCACTAAGTCGTGTCTGACTCCTGTGACGCCATGGGTTGTAGCCGGCTAGGCTCCTCTGCCCGTGGGATTTCCCAGGCAAGAATACTGAAGTGGGTTGCCATTTCCTTCTCCAGGGGATCTTCCCCATCCAGGAATCAAACTCAGGTCTCCTGCATTGCAGGTGGATTTTTTACTGCCTGGGTCACCAGGGAAGCCGTATACACACACACACACACACACACACACACACACACACACTCACACGCCCACACATATAACTTTGCTGTACACACAATATTGTACATTCACTATGAAGAAGTGAAGTGAAGTCGTTCAGTTGTGTCTGACTCTTTGCGACTCCATGGACTGTAGCCTACAAAGCTCCTCTGTCCATGGAATTTTCCAGGCAAGAGTACTCAAGTGGGTTGCCATTTCCTTCTCCAGGGGATCTTCCTGAGCCAGGGAACGAACCCAGGTCGCCTGCAGTGCAGGCAGACGCTTTACCATCTGAGCCACCAAGGAAGCCCAAAAAATGGTTTTAAAAATTAGACTCTTTGTTTTTGGCTAAATGCTGTGACTTTTCCATTAAAAAATCTAAAAACACCTAAGAATTGCACCTAAGATTTGAGGAGTTGTGTTATGGATACCTTCTCTACCACAGAAATTAAAAATCACAGAAGAGAGGACTGGGCTAGGGCTGCAGAAAAGTATAAAAAGAGGTACTATGTCAAATATGGCTGTAACATTAATAGCTGCTGATGAGTATTGTCAGTCACTGGGCTGATTGCTTGTAATGAATGATCTCATTTAATCCTTAATAGCTCTGTGAGGAAGGTACTATTATGACCATATCACAGATAATTTAGAAAGATTAAGTACCTTCCCATCTTTTTTTGAATTCTAATTTTTGAATTGAGGTACCACTGACAAACAAAATGGTATTTATTTAAAGTGTACAACGTGATAATTCATGTACATATATACTGTTAATGATTACCACAATCAAGTTAATTAACACATCCATCACCTTTTTTTTAGAGGGATGGCAAGAATACTTAAGAACTACTCTCTTGGGGCTTCCCTGGTGGTCTGGTGGCTAAGACTTGGCACTCCCAGGGACCCAGGTTCAATTCCTGGTCAGGGAACTAGACCTCATATGCTGGCACAGTCAAATAAATAAATATTAAAAATAAATAAATAAAAAATATTTGAATCTACTCTGTCAGCAAACTTCAAGTATACAACAGAGTAATATTAACTATAGTCACCATACTGTACATTAGCACCTCAGAACTTACTCATTAGAAATGCTATTAGTGTATTAGTTGCTCAGTCATGTCCGACTCTTTGCAACCCCATGGATTGTAGCCCACTAGGCTCCTCTGTCCATGGAATTCTCCAGGCCAAGAATACTGGAGTGGGTAGCCATTTCCTTCTCCAGGGGATCTTCCTGACTCAAGGATTGAATCCTGGTCTCCTGCATTGCAGGCAGATTCTTTACCATTTGAGCCACCAGAGAAGCCTGGCAAGAACTTATTCACCTTATAACTAAAAGTTTGTACACTTTACTGATATATTCCCATTTCCCTCACCCCTCAGCCTTTGGCAATCACTATTCCACTCCTGTTTCAGAGTTCCCCGCTTTTTGTTAGATTTTACATATAAATGATACCACATAGTATTTATCCTCTGTTGCCCATGTCTTAATGAGGGTTTAGGAAACAGGACTTGAACCCAGATCATCCTATAAAATAGCTTGTGTTCCTGCACCCAACACTGTATTCTCGAGAAGGAAGTAAGGAGGAGGTGTTTGGCAATGAACTCATCCTCCTAAGAATTATCCCGAGTAAGAATCATTTCTGATCTCTAACCTGACTCGTTCCTTGGCTCCAAATATAGACCCCACACTCTGTGGCCTAGAGGATATTTTACTCTCTTTGCATTGTACCTCACTGGTGTTAACAGAAATCATTTGCTTAAAGGACTAAGGTGTCTCCTGCCAGAGAATATATCCTGAGAGAAAGAGCTGCCAGCAGAGGGGTAATTCAGTACAATTTAATACAGCATGGCATGAGTTACTTGGATTTGTCCCTTCATCCCATCTCTGAGTCCTACTGAGAACAATGAAGGAGCTGATTAGCTGGTCTATTTCTAGTCTCCTGACATTACTATTGTGTTTGTGTGGCTGGCTAGAGAACCTTCTTAGGGCAACATAGTGAAAAACATCATTAGGGTTGCTTGCCCAGCTAGCCCATTTTCCTCGACACTGCTGTTTACAGCTACAGGGGTTGACTCTTGGTTCCAGCTTCGTGAGGCTGCCTCTTCCTTGCCTTACCCCATGACCGCCACACCTGATTGATGCAGCAGTGGGCTCTCGTTTGCAGCTGGGCCAATCAGAGCCCCTTGCCAAGAATTAGGAATTGGGACTGAGAGAAAGTGAATGCTTAGCCCTGTAACATGAATTTAGGAGCCACTTTCACCAAGTAGGTGAATGCACCGAGGAAGGTGGTCCTCAGATAGAAAATCAGCTATAGAGAGGTGAGCAGGGACAAGTGGAGAACAAATACAGATGGACTTCCTGTCTCTTCTTCCAGTCCTCTCCTGTGACCCATTGCTCTGGGCACACCTTACTTTTTTTTGTTTTGTTTCTGTTTTTTTTTTTTTTTTTAAATATATAATAAATTATTTTTCCCCCTTACACCAGCTTGAAATGGGGACTTCCCTCGTAGTTCAGTCAGTAAAGAGTCTGCCAGCAATGCAGGAGACCACAGGGGGTTCAGTCCCTAGGTTGGGGAGATCCCCTGGAGAAGGAAATGGTAACTCATTCCAGTATTCTTGCCTGGAGAATCCTATGGTCAGAAGAGCCTGGCGGGCTACAGTACTTGGGGCCGAAGAGTCAGACCTGGCTTAGCGACTACACCCCCACAGCTTGAGATGGTTTCTAAACTTGCAAGAATTCTAATTTTTCTGAGTTTTACGAGTTAGTGCCACATATAATCTGTTAAGTGATGCTGTGATGATAGGTACATTTCCCCGAAGGTAAATTAATTTTGCTTAGTCCTAAAGCAACAGTTTATCTCCTTATCTGTTCTCACAAGGTATGAGTGGGGGTATGGATCAGCATCACTGGTAGACAAGCAGTTTAAAAGCAAATGTCCTGGGGGTGGGAGGGGGGTTCTGGAAAGAGAGTACATGTATACCCATGGCAGATTCATGTCAATGCATGGCAAACCCAACACAATAATGTAAAGAAAATTAAAATTAAAAAAAAAAGCAACTGTACTTTTGATAGTGAGCATGTTTTATCTTGGAATATGATTGACAGCATATTATCTTTTTCTTCTTCAAGTAACCTGCAACCCCAAAGATTGCCAGGAGAACACGTCTTATACACAAAACCACTTGCTTTTCTTCTCTTTCTTTTTGGCTGTGCTGGATCTTCCTTGCTATGCCCGGGCTTTTCTCTAGTTGCAGTGAGGAGGGGCTGCACTCTGGTTGTGGTGCGTGGGCTTCCCATTGCCGTGGCTTCTCTTGTTGTGGAGCATCGGGCTCCAGGGTGCACAGGCTTCAGTAGATCAGGCACCTGGGTTCAGCAGTTTTGATTCCTAGGCTCTAGGGCACAGACAGGCTCAATAGTTGTGGTGCATGGGCTTACTTGTCCCGAGGCATGTGGGATCTTCCCAGACCTGGGATTGAACTTGCGTCTCCTGCGTTGGCAAGTGGATTCTTTACCACGGAGCCACCAGGGAAGCCCTGCTTTTCTTTAATGTGTTAGGCACTCAGCTGTGTCCAACTCTTTGCAACCCCATGGACTGTAGCCTGCCAGGTTCCTCTGTCCATGGGATTTCACAAGCAAGAATACTGGAGTGGGTTGCCATTCCATTCTCCAGGGGATCTTCCCAACCCAGGGATCAAACCTGTGCTCTTGCATTGCAGGCGGATTCTTTACCATCTGAGCCATCAGGGAAGCCCAGATTTTCTTTATGTTCTAAAATGTGAGCCAGGAAGACAAAGTTTTTGCTTTTGGGAAGCCAACAAGGGTCTCACTAGCTGGCCATGGGAAAGGAAGTGAGCAGAGTGAGGGTCAGGTGGCCCTGGGGATAAATAATGCAGTTGTAGGGTAAAAGGACTAAAGTCAGACACACAGTTTTATGAAGAGCAAAAAAACCCATAGGCTCTCTTCTTGCTTTGAATTCCCTGGAGGGACAATGAAGAGGATAACATGGCACCTACATTAGCCTTCTACAGCTACCATAACAAAGTCCCACCAGAAGAAACATTATCTCATAGTTCTGGGAGCTATAGGTCTGAAATCAGGGTCTTGGCAGGACCACATTCACTGTCAAACCTGTAGGGGAGGATCCTTCCATGCCTTTTCCAGATTCTGGTGGCCCCAGGCATTCTTGGTTTGTGGCAGCATCACTCCAATCTGCCTCTGAACAGCTTGGGCTTGTGTGCTTTGATTAAGAAAAGACTGATACAAAAGATCACTCATAATTAGACACTGGATCTACATTAGCTTGATTACCAGAATTTCTTATCTATGTCTCCACCTGAAGGAGTAGGGATTATGTCCTTCATATCTTTATTCCCATCATAGTATACTATAGGGCTTGTTTTAAACCAAGGGCTCAGTAAATAGCTGTTACGTGAAGGAAAGCATGTAAGCAAGCACAACTCGCTCAGGGTTGGCTCAGAAGTAGGGCAGGGCTGGGACTTCTCTGGAGGTCCAGTGGTGCTTCCACTGCAGGGGGCGTGAGTTCAATCCCTGGTCAGGGAACTAAGGTCCTGCATGCCATGCAGCATGGCCAAATAAATAAAAACCAAACAAACAAGAAGGAAGTAGGGCAGGGCTGAAGTTACATGATTAGACACTACAGTTGAGAGAGGTTGAGGGGCAGGCACTGCCATGTTCTGTCTTAACATTTATGCCATCTATCCTTGAATGGGGTGAGGAAGAGGAAGAGGAAAATGAGAGAAGAGGAGAGGAAGCTGGAAAGCACTGTCACTCCTGCTGAGCTGGTGCTTGCTAATTAAGTTGCATTATCAGGTTTGTAATATAGAGGTAGGTGTTCCACATTCAAATGTAAAAATTTATTGTCTTCTAACTGAGAGATGAATTTGAATTATCCTTGTCATTATTCCTTTCTGCTCTTTAATTGGTTCTATTGATTTCTTCTGCTGGGAAATATATCAGAACCAGGGCATAATTACCATGAAGAAGCCTTAAGTACTAGTAAAGCATTCTGGGAGGGTTAAAACTCCAATGATGCCTGGATCCTTATTGTTTCAGTCCACGAGCCCACCAGGTCACTAGTGCTAAGGCCAGAGAATTTGTGGGACTTTTAGTTAAAAGGTCAGAGACTTTGGAGGTAATGTCAGAGAGATTTTTTAACTCAAAGTAACTCCCAACAAAGAAACTTCCACTAAATTTACTGAAATCTGATCATCTAGCCTCTTCTCAAACATGTCCGGTGACGTGTTTGTTAGAATCAATGCTGTGTTTTAGTTTATTTGGTAGTAGGGTTTTTTCCTTAGTTATATACAAAATAATGCAACATTTACATTAGATGGTGACTTAGATTCAGGGAAATCCAGTAATTTGAACTTACTTTCCCCCTTACTTTATGAAAGCAGTTTAGCCTAGGGACCTCAAACATCCCTGGTCTTGACTCTTTAACTGACTTTGAATTTGCTCTGAACAAATGACATCTTTTGTCAAATGTTCGGGTGAAAGGAAAGATAGAGCATTTCCAAGAACTACCAACCTAGTGACTATTTTTTAATAAAAGCAGATCATTAACTCAATTAGCAACTTTTTACTAGGCACCTATCATGTATTAGCTATGGTTCCAAATTTGGATATATATTTACAGTACACAACATAGATAAGCTTTCTCTTTCCTTACTAGATCCTCACATATCTTCACTGTTGTTTTTCTTTCTCTTGTGCTCTTCTTTTCAGTTTGAAGTTATCACTTGATGGTGAAGACATAATATTTACAAGAGCAACTGAACTGATTCTGCCTTCTTCTAGTTGTTAAAACTGTGCCATTTTTCCTACCTTCTTTTTTTGTACCTAATGTACTAATCTTGGTTCAATTTTTCACATGAATTTTAGCTCATATCATGTATTGCTTTCTAAATATTGGTGTTTTTCATGACCTCATTGTTGTTTATAATGATTGATGGTGGTAATCATCTTTCTCCCAGGTCCCCAAACAACAGGGCATTTTGACTCTTCAGTTTTCCTTATGTCCAACATTTGGCCACCAGTTCTTCTGCTTAGGACTCTCTGTTGAAAGATGGAGAACTATAACCCAATTGATTAATGTTAAAAAAAAAAAAACAGACCAACTCATGATTGGGAAGTTCACTGATTTTCACCATGGTAGGACCCAAAGTCCCAAAGATATTAACAGGACTCTGAGTTTTTGCTTTGTTTATTTCTATTTGTTTTCATTCATGTAAGGCTCTTTGGCTTGGTCACCGCTCCCCCACCCCCCAAAAAATCTATTTTCTGATAGCATAAGTCCTCAAGAGGATATGATGTTTTCATTGGCCAAGTTTGGGATATGTGCCCACTCAAGCTGTATGGCCTGAAATGGTAATAGGTATCTCAAGGGAAAATCCATCAGAGCTGTTATGAGAAGAGAGGATGGATATTAAGTAAGTGAAAACTAATCTGTCTCCTCACAGTCTCATGTCTTACATGTCTCCCTCTATAGTGTTGTTTGTGTTTGTTCTCCTTTCCCTGTTTTCTCTGCCTGTGTTAGCTGAGCTATGTTACAGCGTCTCCTAGACTGTTGAAAAGGGTTATTAACTAGTCTTCCAGGCTTTGGTTTCATCAGCACAGCCATGTCACACAATTTCATGGGCACAGATTGTATGAAGGTCTATATGCAAACACTGTGGAACACCCTGAACTAGACTCTCTTCCCAGCTCCACTCCCTTCCATGTGAAATTCCCAGAGGAATCTTCCAAAGTGTAATTCTGAATGTGTCAGAATCTTCAAAAGACCACCAATCTAGGAAAAGAGTCAAAAAAGTCATTATTTAGAGGTGACAGAGATTTACCATATTTAAAAGGCAGAGACTGAAATTTGATAGAACAATGAGAAAAAATGTTCAGTTGGGTCCAACTCTTTACAACCTTATGGACTGTAGCCTGCAAGGCTCCTCTGTCCATGGAATTTTCCAGGCAAGAATACTGGAGCAGGTTGCCAAAACACAAAGCAATGCAAGAAATGTCCACTAACCACAAAGAACTTTTGCAAGACGATAAAAATGGGAACCTTACAAATATCAGTAATATATACCATTGTGTAGGAAGGGCCATATGAGGGCCTGTCTGTATTTAATAGATAACTTGTGGCTGGAATGATGAGGGTCAACATCATGATAGAGGAGGTCTTTGAACTGGCCCTTGACAAATAGGAGCAGGGGATTTACTGGCTAAGAGGAGGTGAGGAAGGGGCATGACTGGCAAAGTGAATGGCTGAAGCAAAGACATGGCAAGTTTGATAGAAGGTTGGAGAATGGGCACTTGCCTAGACTGGCTGTGTCCTAGTAGCTGGAGATAGATTTTGAGATTAAGTTCATGCTGAAGTATTGAAAGTATTGAACTCTGGGGATGATGGAGAAGTGTCATGTGCTGAAAAAAGACGTAAATTAAAAAAGAATGCAGCAATAGTAATGAAGGCAAATATATTTTGTTGGGTTGGATTAATATGAGGGGGCTTTTTTTCAGTTGGTGCCTACAGAAGCTGGAATCAAGATTGCTGGCAATAATATCAATAACCTCAGATATGTAGATGACACCACCCTTATGGCAGAAGGTGAAGAGGACCTTTATAAACAACCTCTTGATGAAGGTGAAAGAGGAGAGTGAAAAAGCTGGCTTAAAACTCAACATTCAAAAAACTAAGATCATGGCATCCAGTCCCATCACTTCATGGCAAATAGATGGGAAAACAATGGAAACGGTGAGAGACTTTATTTTGAGGGGCTCCAAAATTACTGCAGACGATGACTGTAGCCATGAAATTAAAAGATGCTTGCTCCTTGGAAGGAAAGCTATGACAAAGCTAGACAGAAAATTAAAAAACAAAAAACTTATTTTGCTGACAAAGGTCCATATATAGTCAAAGTTATGGTTTTATCCAGTAGTCATGTATGGATGTGAGAGGTGGACCATAAAGAGGACTGAGCACCAAAGAATTGATGATTTTGAACTGTGATGTTGGAGAAGACTCTTGAGAGTCCCTTGGATTGCAAGGATATCAAACTAGTCAATCCTAAAGGAAATCAGTCCTGAATATTCATTGGAAGGACTGATGCTGCAGTTGAAGCTTCAAAACTTTGGCCACCAGATTCAAAGAGTCAATACATTAGGAAAGACTCTGATGCTGGGAAAGATTGAAAGCAGGAGGAGAAGGGGATGACAGAAGACAAGATTGTTAGATGGCATCACCAACTCAATGGACATGAGTTTGAGCAAGTTCGGGGAGATTGTGAAGGACAGGGAAGCCTGGTGTGCTGCAGTCCATGGGGTCACAGAGACTCTGACGTGACTGAACAACTGAATAACAACAACAAAGAAAGGATATTCTTGATTGTAAGCTGAGTTGACTAAGTGGTCTAGTTTATCCTAGTATGGTTTTAGAGTATAGTCTAATCAGATTTGTTTTGTGAATTAATTCTTGGTTAATAGAAAACTAATTGAGTAGATATATATTGCCTTTGCTTTAATGTGATATCATTTCCATTTATTTATGCAAATACATGGCATTCAATATACTTTGCTATAAAAATTCTTACCACAGTTTTAGAAACATTCTTAAGTAAAGATGTGATAATCTGAACAGGAAAAGAAGTAGTACAATCTGAACGGCAAGCAGATATTTATCAGGTGGTCTGTAGGGTCATTTGCACTTTCTATGCTTTTCAGAGAGTGAGTAGGAAAGTGGTCTGAGCTCCTGAGGTCCAGCACGGGGAGCTCATTTTCCACTTGTGTGTAGCCAGCATCCTCCTGCCTTCTGTGGGATGGGGTGGGTCTGTGACTTAGCAACCAGGACTCATGCCTCCAGAAAAGAATCAACACATGGACCCCCGGGGTCAGGCTGACATTGAATCCTTATTCTTGGCTCCATCTTTGCTCCTACCTTCCCCCCAGCCAGGCTGTATTTGTTTGGGATTCTCTGCTGTAACTGAGGTGGTCCCAGGCGGGCTATGCAAGGTTGTGGAGTAGCCGCAGAGAGAGTAGCAGAGATACAGTGTGGGCCCTTTTTGCATCTCAGTGTGGGAGATAACTTCCCAGCTGGCCTGAAAGGTCAGCCAGGGATCTTGTTTGTGAAAATAAAAAGAAGCATAAGTTGCTGGCTGTTTCTTTCTTCGTTTTCTCTCTCCCTTTTACCCTGAGACTAGGAGTTGGGTTATACTTCTTGCCAGGATCGTTCCTTCCTTGTCAACTGACTGCCTCTCTTTCTTCCCTTCTCAAAAGGAAGGATGGGTTTCTTGGCTGGATTTTTTTATAGCTTCTGAAAGGCCTTCCATTCCCTGCTGACAGAGGCTGGCTTCAGTGCGACTGGTGTAACATGACACGATATGTCAGGACTTGGCCCCAACGTGTCCCAGGCAACACGGCAAGGCAGTCCTGCAGTCCACTGGAATGGGGAGGGAAGTGGTGGTGGACTTGGAATACATCTGTGTGAGGTGGGCTCCGTGGCCAGTTTGGGTGATTTCCCGTTCCCCATCATGGCAGGCCACCAGGATGAGGTCACAGATGCCTGCTCTCTGATCCAGATTAGTTCAGAAAGTGCTGGGCAACACACAGATGCCCAGATACCCTGAGGAGAAGATTTATTTCTATAAGACCTCTTCCAGCTCCCGGATGGTATTTCAACAATAGCCCCCTCCTGCTTTTCCTTATGTTCTATTGATAGTGGTAGGATTAGGAATAGACCTTACTAAACCAAAATGTAGATGCCTCTACTCCAGTTCATCAGAAAAACAGATATTTATCTGTTGGTTGGAAATATTTCTGGACTTTGGTTGTAAGATGCTAGAGTAACCCCCGTGGCCTGTATGAAGGAAGCCCGCCATTGACCCTTTGTAAGAAGGAAGTACCCATTGCAGGTTAAGAGAGTCTGATAAATGGTCAATAGGTATATGGAAAGATGCTCAATGCTGCTAACTGTTAGAGAATTACAAATCAAAACCACAATGAGGTGTCACTTCATACCAGTCAGAATGGCTATCATCAAAAAGTCTATAGAATACAAACTCTGGAGAGGGTGTGGGAAAAAGAGAACCCTCCTACGCTGTTGGTGCAGTTACTATGGAAAACAGTATGAAAGTTCCTTAAAAAACTAATATAGAGCTACCATATGATCCAGCAACCTCACTCATGGATATACATCTGAAAAAAAAGAAAATTCTAATTGAAAACATACACACACCCCAACATGCTCACAGCAACACTGTTTACTCATAGCCGAGATATGGAAGCAAGCTAAATGTCCATCAGCAGGTGAATGGATAAAGAAGTTGTGGTGTTTACATATATATATATGTAACCACACACACTAGAATACTTCTCAGCCTTAAAGAAGAATCAAGTATTGCTACCTGCAGCAATATGGATGGACCTAGAGAATACTAAGCTTAGCGAAATAAGTCAGAGAAAGACAAACACTGTAAGGTATCACGTATGTATAGAATCCAAAAAATAATATAAATGACTCTGTAAGCAAAATGAAACAGACTCACAGGCATAGAAAACAAATTTATGGTTATCAAAGGGGAGAGACAAGGGAGGAGGGATAAATTAGGAGCATGGGATGAACAAAGTACCATACAGAAAATAGATAAGCAACAAGGATTTACTGTATAGCATAGGGAATTATATTCAATATCTTTTAATAACCTAAAATGGAATATAATCTGCAAAAAAAAAAACAGCAAACAACCAAATCACTATGCCGTATGCCTGAAACTCATGCAATATTGTAAATCAGCTATAATTTTAATAAGTAAAAAAAACTAGTAGTGCTCACCTCACAGTGGTGTGAGAAGGACTGATCAAGGTAATGCACACAAAGGGTTTAGCACAGAGTTTGGTGTTTAGTAAGTATTCAAGAAGTGGTAGATACAGTGATTATTAAGGCAGCAGTTTTGCCTTTATTGTTTGGCCCTGATTAACCAAAGGAGGAAGAATGGGACTCACACGCATCCAGCCGTTGTTGCTCCCACAAGAAGTCCTGGCAGCTCTTAACCAAACAGCACTTACAGAGGGAGCTAATTTAACACAGTATTAATTTTAAGATGCAGCTGGGTCAGACCCAGGCTCCTGTGCCTTCCCGCTCCTGTCTGGCACACTGCCCTGGAGAGACAGTCCTCTCTGTGACATCCAGATGGACCGCAGGAGGGTGTTTGTGACTCAGCGATCAAAGGGTTGTTAATTTTACACTCGTATCACATTAACACACGTTGTAAATGGTCTCATTAGTTTTTCTGCTGATATCCAGCTTTGAAATTATTGCTTTGCCTGCACAGCCCCCGCGGACACGAGCTCTCGTTTTTAGGACTAACACCCCCGCACATCCATAAATCTAGGATGGCTGCCATTTGGGCTTTCTCTGTGGTTCAACTGGTCTGTGAGACTGGAGAAGCCGGAAGTCGGAAACCACTTCTCTGATGTCAGGTTGGGATAAATGCAGGTAGAGCAACCCCTCTACACAAATGCAGGGCGGGGGGTGTCGGTGAAAAGGATCAGGCGCTATCAGTGGACCACAAGCTTGAGGGCAGTCAGCAGGGTGCTTTAGTTCAAGTGCCTGACAGATGATGGCGCGTGTGTGGGTGTCTGCCCCTTATGCTCAGCTTGGTAACCAATGCCCCCTCAAAGAAGAAACATTTGACAAAATAGGGACTCAGTACATCTTACAAGACTTTAAAGGAGATTTTACTTAAGATGGGGTCTGGGGAGTATCTCTACAACAGCCCTTCTGGCAAAGAGTGCCAGAAGGTAACATTTTTTATTTAGTCTCTCTGCAAACCTCAGAACCTTTACTTCTCAGGGATTCCTTTCAAACAAAAGTTAAAAATTACTTCCTAAAGCTTTCCTTGTTGAAATAGCTAGCTCTGTGTGGTACTGTGTTGAGCCCCTTTCAAAGGAAAAACAACAACAACAACAACAACAACTGGGACTGGGTAGCCTAAAAACTGTTCCTCTCCCCCTCTTTTGGGCTGGTGCCTGGAGCAGTGACCAGCTCCTTCTGCCTGGGTGTGAGTGGCGGGTGCTGAGAACACAGGACCGTTTGTCAGAATCAGGCCTCCCGTCCGCAACACAGGAGACAGGCTCATGCCTCAACTGTGCCACAGCTCCCGTCATGAAACGGAACCCTCAGCTAAGCCTAATGTAGCCCACAGGACGGCTGTGCACACCCTCTGTGTGTGTCTCACCAGCAAATCCAATCACAGGAAACTTCAGCCTTGGGGCCCTTCTAGGGGTAACTGCTGACTCAGAGCCAGCCCTAAGCCAGCATGTACAGGCACTCACCAGAGGCAGTTGCCCGTCCTGGGTACTGTTTTACCTTCACAGCAATTTCGTGAGGTAGCTGTTAAGATTCCCATCTTACAGATGAGGAAACAGAATTTGAGAGGGAGGCAAGTTGTTGTCTTGGGTCTACCCATTAAACGAAAGGATCAGGATTCAAGCCCAGATTCTCTCCAAGTCTGTGTTCATTCAGCTGGCTCCTCTGACCATGATATTATTCAGGCTAGAATACTGGAGTGGGTTGCCATTTCCTTCTCTTGGGGATCTTCCTGACCCAGGGATCAAACCCACATTTCCTGCATCTCCTGCATTGGCAGGCAGATTCTTTACCACTAGTGCCCCCTAGGGAGCCTGATTTTCTCCAAAACCAGTCCTAATTATCTAAGGAGACCAGGGTAGGATCTGACACATGGAGAGGTGAATCGGGGCAACACTCTGCAAACCCACAGTTCCTTATGAAGTAGGGCCACTGGCAGATTTATTAACAACTGTCTGATGCAGTCTGGCCATTTTTTCTTTTTCATATTTAAGCATTTGTTCAAAAGGAGTCATTAATAACATTTGAATATGCTTTTTAAAGATGGTACATCTTAAAATAAATCAATTTGATAGATCCTCATTACAGAAAATTTAAATATAGAAAACAGAAGAAATTATCAGTCATTGGTAATCCCACCATCATTAGCAATCTGGTCTTTTCATTCTATGTGCATATAAATGCATGACAAAATCCAAACTGGAGTATAAATAAAATCTTTTTGACTTCCATTTCCCTCTCAACCTTATATAATAAGTATTTCTCATAATTTACATATTCTTTGAAAATACTATTTCCAAAGCTTTGAACAGGTTCCAGGACTTATATAGTAATTGCTTAACAAGTGGTAACTATTCCTATTTATCATACAATATCTCACTGGATGAAAGGACTGTAATTTATTTTACCTTTCTGATTGTGATGAAAATTTAGTTTTTTCCCCCTCATTATTATAAACAATTGTACCAAGAACTTTTTGTAACTAAAATTGTGTCTAAGTTTCACATGAATTTCTCAGGATAGATTCTTGCTGAGGAATTTCTGGATCAAAGCTTAGGCCATTTTAAGCTCGTTATTTCAAATACAGGCTTATTTGTATTTCAAACACAAGGGCTTCTCTGGTGGCTCAGATGGTAAAGAATCTGCCTGCAATGCAGGAGACCTAGGTTCAATCCCTGTGTTGGGACGATCCCCTGGAGGAAGGCATGGCAACCCACTCCAGTAGTCTTGCCTGGAGAATCCCTACGGACAGAGAAGCTTAGGGGGCTACAGCCCATGGGGTCGCAAAGAGTCAGACATGACTGAGCGACCAAACACATTTCAAATACATGTCAACGAATTGCTTTCCTGGAATGGGTATATCTGTTTAAATTCTCACAGTGGTGTAGGAGAGGGTCCATTTCTTCCCACACTGAACTTGGGTGATCCTTTGACTTTGGCAAGCAGAGTTCTATTTAAAACACAGCCTGAATGACCCAGGAACTTCTCATGCATAGAGAGACTCAGCAGGAAGGCAACTTGGCTTTGTCATAATGCCAGTGAGATCTGGGAATTTCCTCTTTGGGTACACAGTTCTGAGCCACCACCATTCTGCCGTAACCTGGTGCTTGTTATCTATCCCTGAGAATGCTTGCACTTCTCTTTATGTAATTTTCACCCCACTGGTGATGGCTCATTTAGCATCCATCCTCCCTGCTGGACTGCAAGCTCCATGAGACCAGCTATCTTTCATCACATTAAGGTCCAGCCCAGAGCCTGGTCCCTGACGCACAGTCAATCAGTATTAGTGAATGGAAGAACTGCAGCGGTAAGTCAGCAAGCCCTAAGTTAAGAGCTCTGAGCTGAATCATCCTCTTGTGGCTGTCTGTGTTTAAAAATTGCTAAAGTATTTCTTATATATGGTTAAACAAAAAAGCAAGCTACAGAACATTGTGTGCTTTATGATAGCTTAGGTTCGTAAGATGGAGGAAGAAGTAGGGAGAGACAAACAGATGAAGAGATCTTCAGAGGCGGGGAGACCCAGAATGTTACCAAAAGTGGGGTCCAGCTGCCCACCAGGCTGGATCCAATAAAATGCCCAAGTGACACTCAGTGCCCACAGATGGTCCTCAAGGTCAGACAACATCAGAACCAACTGGCAAAAATGCCTAATAGTACTTCGTGCTCAAAAGAGAGGTTTCCTGGAGTGCACATCCAGGGACTTAGTCAGTCCTGGAGCTCATCAGTGTGTCCAGATTCATGTTTCCTTTCTACCAAGGAAAAGCACACATTGGCAGCCACTGCTTGGCAGGGGAGAAACAGAGACGATCCCCGAAACAAATGGTTTTGGCAGCTTCTAGGAACGTCCCCCAAATCCCCCTCTCGAGGCCAGAGAAGCACAAACAGCAGGATCATCACCACCACCCCGGCACATCACCATGGCCAGTGGCTCTCCTTGGGCAAATCCCGGGAGCCAGATGTCTCGAGAGTGCAGCCTCTCGTTGGGCACCAAAAACCTGTTGGAGAAAGTGGAGTCCAGCTGCTCCCTGTTCTAAAGCCAATCAAGAGGCCAGGCTGGTGGAAAGAACGGTTGGCTTTATTTCAGAGGCCAGCAATGAGGTGGGGGAGACTCCTGTCCAAAGGCTGCCCCCCCGCACTGACAATCAGTGGGCAAGGGCTTTCATAGATGGAGGGAGTGGGCTACGTGCAGAAACAGAGCAATCAGATTGACAGTCGTCTTGAAATTGGTCATGGTAGTCTGATCATCCTGATTGCTTTGAGTACAGTTAGTCTTCAGTTCCAGATCGGTTTGTTTCCACTTCTTTGAGGCCAGTTCTTGGAATTGTGGCAGCTGACATCATGGCTAATCTGGTCATCTTGTAATTAACTTCTCCACCTGTTGGGGGTTTCAGTATCTATAAGACAACTCAAAGGATAGGGCTCAGAGTATTACCTGTAGCCCTTGAGGAGGAACTAAAGGCTTTTGACTTTGCAAATAAAGTATTACTTGGTTTCATTTAACTGTTTTCTTTCTTTTCTGCATTTTCTCACTTCTCTGATTAAATTTATTCTTTGACTAAAATTTTTCTACAGACAAAAGTCAGGCTGAGGACATGAGGGGGCAAAGAACGTAAGGTCCCGCTCCGTTTCAAGAGAAAGACTAAACTCTGAAATGTTAATCGTGATCATTGCAGCCTGGTAATAAGGTTTTCTTTTTTGTGTTTCTGTTTTCCAAAAATGTTTATTATGTCCATGAATTGGAACTGTTTTTTAATTAAAATTATTATCAGGTCTTTCAAATATTTTGAAATCTGTATTTGAAATCTGTCTGGTATTATGGTGACTTGGCAAATTTCACCTTATTTATAGAGTTCCTCTCATCAGCCAGAGTCACCTTATTTATATATGTCCTTTTCTTCCCAGGGCTGTAATTTTTATTTTAACTTAAAGAACTGGGGTGAAGAGGAGAAAGAAAAGTTTACAAAGCTCCTGGCAATCTAGAGGCTGATTTTTTCCAAGCCAGCAAATCTCTTTGGGGAGGTGAGAAATGATTTTGTTGAATGAAGAGGTGATCTAAGGTCAGCACTAAATAGATGTGTTGCTTTTCCTAGAGTTGGCTGAAAAGATCAAGAGACTTCTTCCACTGAGAAGTTATAATTTGATGATTAACAGAATTTCTTCACCACTTTAAGGGCTTCCATTCTTATTCCCCCGAGTGCTTGGCCCTAGTGCCTTCTCTCTTCTCCAGGGACCAGCACTCAGAGATCCCAGACCCCAGGGAGGAACGGCAGAGTCGCAGTTTCCAGGGTGAGATTTCATACTAAAAGGGAAGCTTGGAGAGGAGGCTGGGGGAGAGGAATAAGTATTCTCTGATCCATAGGGGCTTATAATTTATTCAATGTGGATTTTACTGTTTGAAAATTTCACTCTTTCTGCTGTCACCCCCAGCCCCCAGGGAATGTAGTATCCTATAGCTATAAATGCATAGTCCCTGAAACAACATACTCCCTGAATTTTCTGAAATCATATAAAAGAAAATATATAACTCTCTTCATCAGACATGAGTTAGAGCATGTGTTTCTCTTTCTGCCTTAATTTCTGGCATTTGTGAATTAAACTCTTTGCTTCAGTGCAGTGACTATGTCATCCTGAATGCTTTTGCATATTACCCTTATCTCCTGGTGGATAATATCTTATTTACTTGGTCCATCTTTATGTGGACTTGTAATTCACCTCGTAAATTATTCTAATCCACCATAGACACCCTTTGGTATTAAAGTGTAATATAGATGCATTCTTTCATTTATTTATTCTATGGGATGGGTTAAGGATAAGCTGCTGTAATAAAAGGGAAGCCCCCTTCTTTCTTATACACACTCCTGCCGTGAGTGGCCCAGGCTGGCAGGTGAGCAGGGGCCTCTGCTCCATGAGACATTTGGAGAGCCAGGCTCCCAAGGTCTCCATAACCTGCCATATAATGGGATGACATCACTGAATGATCAAGGGTGAGCAGTAAGAACATCTGTATCTCAGCCTATGGGAACTTGAGAGAGAACTTCAGGGCAAACTGCTTATCTTTTAAAAAAATTAATAACTTTATTTTTTAGTTATTTTAGGTTTACAGTAAAATTGGTCAGAATACAGAAAACTCCCATATCCACTCCCCCACCCCATTCCCATTTATGAGCATACTTCCCATTTATGTACAACATGGATACATCATCATCAACCAAAGACCATGGTTTATACTAGGGTTCACTGGTGGTGGTGTACATTCTATGGGTTTGGACAAATGTGTAATGACATGTATCTACCACTGTAGAATCATACAGAATAGCTGGCCTAACCATCCTCTGTGCTCCACCTATTCCTTCCTTCCACCACCCCTTGGCAACTACTGATCTTTTCTTCTGGCAGCACCAGCATGTGGGATCTTAGTTCCCTGACCAGGAATTAAACCTGTGCCCCCTGTATTGGAAGCTCAGAGTCTTAACTACTAGACTGTCCAGAAAGTCCAACCACAGATCTTTCTACTGTCTCTATGGCTTTGCCTTTCCCAGAACCTCAAATAATCAGAATCTACAGTATGTAGCATTTCATACTTCTCAGCATTCAGTCTTTTCAGATTTTCTTTTTTCACTTAATGATATGCATTTGGGCTTCTTCCATGTCTTTTCGTGGTGTTTTAGCATTGAGTAATATTCCATTGTCTGATAGACCATAGTTAGTCTTCTCAGCTACCAAAGGACATCTTCATTGCTTTCAAGTTTTTGCAATTATGAATAAAGCTGCTATAAATATTTGTGTACAGGTTTTGTTTTGTTTTTTTGTTTGGTCTGGGCATAGGTTTTTCTATTTTGTATGTCTTTAAAAACCAGCTCTTAATTTCATTTATTTATTTATTTGATTGCACCAGGTCTTGGTTGTGGCACATGGAATCTTTAGTTGCAGCGTGTGGGATCTAGTTACCTGACCAGGGTTCAAACCCAGTTTCCCTGCATTGGGAACACGGAGTCTCAGCCACTGGACGGCCAAGGAAGTCCCTTCATCGATCTTTTCTGTGGTCTTTTTAGTCTCTATTTTATTTATTTCCACTCTGATCTTTGTAATTTCCTTCCTTCTAACTTTGGGCTGGGCTTCCCTAGTGGCTCAGATGATAAAGAATCTGCCTACAATGCAGGATACCCAGGTCAGATTCCTGGGTTGGAAAGATCTCCTGGAGAATGGAATGGCAGCCCATTCCAGTATTCTTGCCTGGAGAATTCCATGGATAGAAGAGCCTGGCAGGTTGCAGTCCATTGGGTTGCACAGATAAGACCCAACTGAGTGACTACCACATGCACACAAATTTGGGCTTATTTAGTTCTTCTTTTTCTATCTCCTTGAAGGGTAAAATTAGGTTGCTTATTCAAGATCTTTGTGTTTTTCTTAATTCAGGTATGGATCTCTATTAAATTCCCTCTTAGAATTGTTTTTGCTGCATCCCATAGGTCTTTAAATGTTGTATTTCTATTTTTACATCTCTTAAGATATTTTCAAATTTCTTTTTTTATTTTTCTCTGACCCATTAGTTTTTCAGTAGCATGTCATTAATTTCCACATATTTGTGACTTTTCCCAGTTCTCCTCTTGTCACTGATGTCTAGTTTAATACCATTGTGGTCAGAAAAGATGCTTGATACACTTTCAGTCTTCTTAAATGTATTAAAATGGGTTTTGCGGCCTCAACAAAAGATCTATCCTGGAGAATGTTTCATATGCTCTTGAGAAGAAGATGTATTACGCTGTGTTGTGGCTCTCTGTATCTGCCCATGCCTGACTGCCTACCTGTTAAATCACTTCAGTCACGTCTAACTCTTTGCAATCCTATGGACTCTAGCCTACCAAGCTCTCCTCTGTCCATGGGATTCTCCAGGTAAGAATACTGGAGTGGGTTGCCAAGTCCTCTTCCAGGGGATCTTCCCAACCCAGGGATCAAACCTGTGTCTCTTTGTCTCCTGCACTGGCAGGCAGGTTCTTTATCTGCCTGTCTTTCTTTCCAGTTTTAGGAGCAGTGGTCTGCCTCGTGATCTAACTTCTTCGACAGCCCCAAGAAGAGTTATTGATTTTCCCATTTGTTCAGTTTTTTACTTGTTAGAATGGAGCAGTGACTTCCAAGCTCCTTACATGCTGGACTAGAAAGCTGCTTATCTTTCAAATTAGAGATAAAGTGGAAGTTAGGTTCATCACTTCTGTTTGCACCCATGGCCCAGATTTACTCACAGAGCCACCTAAGCTGTAAGGGAGATTGGAAAATGTAATCTCCATTACATATAACATATTTTTGGTTATCCATTATATGCTAGACATTGTTCTAGGCACTGGGGTTATAGCAGTATTTGTCTGTTCAGGGTAGAGAGGGGTAAACTTACGAATGAAGGAATGACTAAATTAACTACTTAAATAGGTGATTTGTCAGTTGGTGATATATATGATAGAAAGGAACAAAAGGCAGGGCAGAGGGGACAGGGAGAGTGGAGTGTAGAAATTTCAATTTAAAATAGAACAGTTGGGGATGGCTCACTTAAAAGGTGACATTTCAGCGCAAGCCTGATGGAGATGTGGGAGTGATTCATGACTACACCTGAGGTGAAGAATGTTCCAAGCATAGGGAGTAACTTAGTCCAGAGGCTCTGGGGGGTGGGGGGTGGGGGGGTGCTGGCACAAGTGAGGAGCAGCCAGAGGGGCCGTTAAACAGAATGGATGGTAGGGCTGGGGGTGAGGATTCAAAGCAGTGAGGTGAGTCCTTGGACTGCACTGTGTAGATAATGATAAAAATCTTATCAATTTGTTTCAAAAGTAGTTATTAAGAACCCATTTTTCATTTATTTATTTATTCATTAAATAAAACTATTGTGCCTCTCTTATCTGCCAGGCCCATTATACATGTGGGCAATATAATAATGGATTAGATAAAGACTTGCTGTGAATCAATAAAGAGAGATAAGGCTGTGTCCACACAGAGACTAGATTCTCTCTGGTGATAAAATTTATCTTTTAAAAATAGAAAATGTTATCCAGTGTGATGGGTAATCTTATATGACAACTTGGCTGGGGCACAGGATACCCAGATTTCTGGTTAAGCATTATTCCTGGATACATGTATATATGGATAAGTCCCTTCACTATTCAGCTGAAACTATCACAACATCGTTAATTGGCTATACCCCAATACAAAATGCTCTCGGTGTTTAAAAAAAAATTTTTTTTTTAAATATGCATGAGAGGGAGGTGGGAGGGGGGTTCTGGAAGGGGAACACATGTATACCCATGGCGGATTCATGTCAATGTATGGAAAAACCAACACGATAATGTAAAGAAAATAAAGACAATTGTTCTAAAAGAAAAAAGAAAAAAATGCACAAGAAAGAAAATATAAATATTAATTTGAGATGTTACATTAAGGGTATGGAGTTAAGTGATTTCTGCTTTTATACCTTTATTTGCAAACTCCTAAACTGAAATCACAAATATAAAACAAAATAATTTGCAAAAGATAATCATTTGTCACTGAATTTGTATAATATTTGGCATGATAAGTATGTTATCTGAATAGATACAAAAATTATGACACCAAAAAAAAGAAAAAAAATGTTTCTGGCACTAAGGTGAGTGCTCCGAGAGATGTGAGCCCAGAGGAGAGTCACATTCTGGGGATTCACAGAGCATTTCTGAAGAAGATCAAGTCTGACCTGAGTCTTGGAGAATGAGTGCAACGGAAGCAGGTGGGAAATGGGGGACAGTATTCTAGGGAGTCAAAACAGAATGAGAAAAGGCACACGATGTGAGGTGACGCGAAAGGGACACTCCTTCTCCATCCCTGTGGCTTCTTCCTGCATGGAGGAAGCTCCCCTTTCTCACCCTGTCCACTCTCTCTCCCTCCAGAGAAGTGAATTCTCTTTTTTGGTTTTGTTTGGCCACATCATATGGCATATGGGATCTTCCCTGACCAGGGATCAAACTTGTGCCTCCTGTACTGGAAGCTCGGAGTCTTAACCACTGGACCACCACAGAGGTCCTGGAGAAGTAAGCTCTGATTGGAGAATTCTGAAACTGAAGTGAATTCTGATGAGTAAATCTGAGAGCACTAAGAGTGTGCTTGGTTAACTCTCTTCTCTTCCTGATAGGAGTGAGCTGTAGATAATGGGCACATGGCTGTCTTTCTGGGGTTCATTCACCTCAAGGAAGCCCCCTCGACTACATAGGAGTCACCTTCTCCAGCAGTGTCAAAGGGGGTGTGTTGGTCTTTCACATGTGGTCTCCTTGTTGTATTACTCAACTGATCCAGCAGGGATCAGAGCTCTAGCAGGGGAGGCAGGTGCTATGTAGTGGGCCTTCTTGAACACACATAAAGGGGATGTAAGGTGTGACATAGTGAGGCCAGAGAAGAGGGTCGACAAATTTGGAAGAGCCTGGTCATAGGGATGCCTTTATCTTAAAAGCCATGTGTAGGATCCACTGAATTTGATTTTAAACTGGGGATTAACCTGCTTAGAATCACTTTCTGTTGTGAGTCCCTCTGGCAACAGTATGGATTTTGGGGAGGATGACAGAAATCAGATCAAAGGCAGGTAGGCCAATCTAAAATATATATTAGGGAAGGTGAGAGTTCCGTGTAGCTGCAACATCATCCACTGCGGCTGTGATGGTCTCTGGGCAGCTCTGGGAACCCTGTGATGACTGGCTGGCTGCCATGATGTTCCCATAATACAACGCACAGCACATGTACATCACTGAAGAGGGACCATGGAGGCTGCACTGATGTTATCTGATAACCAGAGAGGATGCTGAGCCAAAAGACACACTAAGGTAAAGAGTGGGAGAAGGAAGGATTTATTACTTGTAGTCTTCGATTACTTAAGGAAATTACTTTTCTCTACTCAAAGAGCTAAGTTTTGGAGAAGAAGACAAGATGGCAGAGTAGAAGGACCTTGAGCTCACCTCCTCTCATGGGCACACCAGAATCACGACTAACTGCTGAACCACCATTGACCAAAAAGACTGGAAGCTATGCCAAAAAGATATTCTATATCTAAAGACATAAAGAAACCACAATGAGACAGTAGAAGGGGTGCACTCGAGATACAATCAAATTCCATACCATCCAGATGGGTGACCCACAAAGTGGAGAATAATTATATGACAGAAGTTTTCTCACAGGAGTAAGAGTTCTAAACGCCATGTCAAGCTTCCCAGCCTGGAGGTCTGGGATGGAGAGGAGGAGCCTGGGGAGCAGACGGAGGGAGCACTTGACATTAATAGCCAGTGGGGCTTGATTATAGGAATTCCACAGGGTTGGGAGAAACAGAGGCTCCATTCTTAGAAAGAAAAAAGTGAAAGTGAAAGTCCCTCAGTTGTGTCTGACTTTTTGTTACCCTAGGCTCCTCTGTCCATAAAATTCTCCAGGCAAGGACATCGGAGTGGGTTGCCATTGCCTTCTCCAGGGGATCTTAATGACCCAGGGATTGAACCCGAGTCTCCTGCATTACAGACAGACTCTTTACCATCTGAGCCAAGCTCAGAGGGTGCACACAAAGTCTCGTGTGCACTGGGACGCAGAGCAACAGCAGTGACTTCATAGGAACCTGAGCCAGACCTACCTACTGGTCTTGGGAGTGTCTCCTGGGGAGGTGGGGGACAACAGTGGCCCTCTCTGAGGTCATAAAAGCTGGTGGTGGATATATCAGGAGTATTCATCTTCAAGCCTCTCGCTGGAGGCAGACACATTGCATTGGTAACTAGCATGGAGATCCGGTTCCACCCAATATCCTCTGAACTCTGAGGCTGAGATGCCTCAAGCCAAACAACAAACAGGGTGAGACACATTCCCACCCTTCAGCAGACAGGCTACCTAAAAACTCCCTGAGCCCACAGCCACCTCTGCACCTCTGCCTGGACACAGCCCTGATCCCCAGAGGTCCAAGACCCAGCTCCACCCACCAGTGGACAGGCACAAGCCCTTCCCACCAGGAAGCCTGCACAAGCCTCCAGACTAGCCTCACCAGCTAGGGGGCAGACACCACAAGCAAGAAGACTTCTGGTGAGCCAGAGAAAGTGATTTCCTCAAGGTCAGACAAGTAGTGAAAACAGGACTTCAAACTAGATATTTGGTCTCCAAGCTTCACACAGATAGGACTGGATACATAAGGACATAGATGATCTAAGTCAGGGATAAAATATATGCCTTGGGTTGATTTTTCTAGGAGGAAGGGTGAGTCTTCTCTACTTGTGATCCAGGACAGCCGGCTGGCTCGCTGGCATGAGGTTTACATCACGGTAAATCTTGGCTTTAGTGGGCTAACTGACCCCCAGAGCCCACAGAGGTCCATGCATGCCCTGTCCTTGTCCACATCTCCATGCTTTTGTACTTGCTGCCCTTCCATCTAAAATATCCTCCCTGTGGTTGTCTCCTAGCTAACTCCCATGTCTTTCAAAGTTCTCCAACCACCTTTCCTGCAGGTTGAGCCAAAAGCCCTATTTTGTGCTCATCATCATACCCTGGGCTTTTCTTTAGTCCATCACATTGAACTTGTCACCTGTACACCTGTCTCCCTCACTTGACTAAGAGCACTTTGAGGCCAAGAACTGTGTCTTATGTTTCTGCATCTCTGTACAAAGTGCCCAGCATAGTCCTTGGTGCAAATAAGGGTCCGTCACCTGCATGTATGGAAAATATGACCCTTTAGTGAAACTCTCAGTGGAAACCAACTAAGAGCATGTGTTAGTCCATCCCATGGTCAGTCTGAACACAGCCTCACTCTTCTTTGTGGAGATGACAAGATCTGGCAGCTCATTAGCAAGAGCTTTCCTCACTTTCACTGAGACTTTTCTTCTGTTTCACCTCAAAAGGTCTAGAAATTGACCACTTTCTCCCACTTCTACTACTACTACTGCTGGTCCAAGTCAATATCATCTTTTATTTTTTTTATGTTAATTTGTTTATTTATTTGGCTGAGCTGAGTCTTACTTGCCACACTCTGGATCTTCCATCTTCACTGCAGCATTCAAGAGCTTTAGTTGCGGCATGCAAACTCGGTTGTAACTTAGTTCCTTGAAGAGGGATAGAACCCAGGCACCCTGCATTGGGAGTGTGGAGTCTCAGCCACTGGACCACCAGGGAAGTCCCCCAACAGCATCCTTTGCCTGGATTATTGCAACAGTGTCCTAATTGGTCTCCTTGCTTTACCCTTCCCAGGGTGCAACCCATTCCTAGCACAGTCCTGGAGCGATCCTTTCAGCATGCAGATCAGATGATGTTCCTCCTCTGCTCAATGTCTCCCAGCTCACCCAACATGAAAGCCCAAATCTCTTCAAGTCCATTCAGTGCCCTACATGATCTAGCCCCTGTGAGCTTCTGATTCCACCTTCTACTCAACTATATTGGAGTCCTCACTGTTTTTTACACACCAGGTCCACTCACCCCAGGACCTTGCATTGCCATTCCCTTCCCTGGAGTCCTCCACCAGATTTCATCACCACTCTCTCCTTTCCACCCTCAGCTCTCTTACTCAGCTACATCCCCCTTTATGACCCTTCTTATAACCTTTTTATTTTTATTTTTGGCTGTACCACAAGACTTGTTGGATCTTAGTTTCCTGTCTGGGAATGGAACCTGTGCCCCTGGCAGTGGAAGCATGGCGTTCTAACCACTGGATTGCTAGGGAATTCCCTCCCTACTTCATTTTCTACTTACACTCAAATGCTTGCTAGAATACTAGATATCTTACTTATTGATCTTGTTTCTTTTCTGTCTCCCCCAGTAGAGTAATGAATTAAACTGCTTGGGTCATTTCTATATCCCTCATTCCCGGAACAGTGTCTGGTACAGAGGAGACAATGAAGGAGTGAAGGAGTTCTGATTCAAGGCTGACCTCTTAACTCCTGGTTAAAATGAACAGTTCTCAAATTGGTTTCACATGTGTTAATTTGGTTTGTTTAACTGGAGTATATTCTTTTCAAAAGTAGAGAGCTGGTGTACCCTTTATGTCTGTTGATTAATGCAAAGTGATGGCCCTCAAAATTCAACTGCATCTGTCTTTTGCCCCATCCTCCCACTCTCTTCCCATGCCTGGATCAGCTTGTGCCTCCTAGACCACTGTTTTCCTTTTTACTCCCTCTCTTCCTCCTGTTTCCTTGTATCAGGGAAACCTCATCACTCCCAGGGAAATTCTTCCTTTCCATTGCTTCTGCTGATTTAATCTTTGCTTTTTAATCAGATACAAAGAGGTGGGGATTAGAGTGGGGAATATACTCAGGCCATCATACATCATTTTATGGAAGGAAAAAACCTGACATTTTCATTGACAAATAAATTCTGGAGCTCCGGGACTGGAGAGGACCTACGAGGTCGGCTCATTCATCTTCACACCTCTGCGTCCTTTAGTGTTGAAAAATCATTCCCCAAATGCAACTGTCTAGCTTTTTCTCTGACTATACTCTGAAGAAGCTATTAATACTTTCCTAACATCCTTAGGGGTTTTAGTGACTTAGTGGAAAATATGAATGTATTATTAAAGCACTTGAAGGGCAGCAGTTATGGAATTGAAGCACTATAAATGTACAAAGATACACTCAATGAATGATTCTTCTGTTCTTCCTTTCTTCTATTCCTCCCTCCATCCCACTCAGATGCATTTCAGGTTTAATAAACTGCCTAAGTCTTCACCATAGAATTTTCAAATCCAAGAAAACCTTTCAGCTTGATGATTTCTCCTAATCTCTTTTTAAGATTGTCCCTAAATTGTTCCCACCTGAACATAACTACAGGCAACTTAGAAGACAGACTACATAGTCTATGGAGATTGGGTTTGAATCCAGCTCTAAAATGAATCAATAGTGTGAATCTGGACACTTGACTTCTCATTGTCTTTGTTTCTTCATCTGTAAAATAGATGTAAAATTGCCAAGATATGGAAGCAATCTAAGTATCCATCAACAGATTTATGGATAAAAAAGATGTGGTAAATATACACAATGGAATATTAGCCATAAAAAAGAATTACATTTTGTGATTTGCAGCAACATGGACTTGGAAGGCATTATGCTAGGTGAAATAAGCCAGAGAAAGACTGTGTGATATCACTTATCAAATACTGTGTGATATCACTTATCAAATACTGTATGATATCACTTATATATGGAACTCAAAAAATGTGACAAACAAGTGATTATACCAAAAAGAGAGGCAGACTCACAGATATAGAGAACAGGCTAGTGGTTACCAGTAGGGAGAGGGAAGGGGGGAAGGCAAAATAGATGTAGGGGATTAAGAGATACAAACTACTAGGTATGAAATAAGCTACAAGGATATATCATACAACATGGGGAGTATAGCCGGTATTTTATAATTATTACAAATGGAGTAATGGGCTTCCCTGAAGGCACAGTGGTAAAGAACCCACCTGCCAATGCAGGAGACGAAAGAGAATCAGGTTTGATCCCTGGGTCAGGAAGATCCCCTGGAGAAGGAAATAGCAACCTGCTCCAGTAGTCTTGCCTGGAAAAATTTATGGACAGGGAAGCCTGAAAGGCTATAGTCCATGAGGTCATAAAGAATCAGACACCACTGAGCAATTGAGCACATAAATGGGGTATAAACTCCAAAAATTGAGAATCACTATATTGTACACCTGTAATTTATACAATATTATAAATCAACTATATTTCAATTTTTAAAAAAATGCTCCAACTTTTTAAATAATTAAACAAGTATAAATTAATAAACAGGTATAAACTTCCATTCTGTGAAGTTCTTGCAACCATTAAATGAGATTTAGCTTTGAAAGGATTCAATATATCACCCTGAAACTTGGTGTGTTAATCCATGAGAATGATGATAATGATAATAGGTGATACTTAATATATATCACTCATTGAATACATGGCATTAAGAAGTACTTTACATACGTTAGTTCATTTAATAGTAAATCATGGAGGAGGCTATTCCTTTCATTATCGTTATGATGATCTTTTCTAATTATTTATTTATATATACAACTTTTTGCCACGTGGCATTTGGGATCTTAGTTCCCCAATCAGGAATAGAACCCACGCACACAACAGAGGAAACATAGAGTCCCAGCCACTGGCCAGGGAAGTCCCACAGTTCAGTTCAGTTCAGTCACTCAGTCGTGTCTGACTCTTTGCGACCCCATGAACCGCAGCACACCAGGCCTCCCTGTCCGTCACCAACTGCCGGAGTTCACCCAGATATATGTTCATTGAGTTGGTGATGCTATCCAGCCATCTCATCCTCTGTCATCCCCTTCTCCTCCTGCCCTCACTCTTTCCCAGCATCAGGGTCTTTTCCAATGAGTCAGCTCTTCGCATCAGGTGGCCAAAGTATTGGGGTTTCAGCTTCAACCCACAAAGACCATTTTAAAGGCCTATGAAAGAAGGTGAATGGGTGCTTTTTTTCTTGAAGGATCTGTTATTTGTTGTGACAGTCAGTGAGATGCTTCTAAGACAAGATGAATGGTTGAAGTTCACACAGCTAAAGAGAAAGGCGAAATGGACTGAGAGAGGAAGCATGAGGGGCATTGAGGGAAGGAAGCTGTTTCCTGTGTTATGGCTCAGGCCTGAGCGCAGCAGACTTGCCCTCAGCAGGGCAGTGGCATGGGCAGGGAGGGGCATCAAGGGAGGTATGCAACTTTGGGGGGGGTCACGTCGCTCAGTGTCTGTGATTTGTGACAACCCATCTCTCCGGAAATGAATGTGGAAGAGAGGGGGGGTGTGTGTTTTCAAGCTGCAAAAACCTCACAACAGGTCAGACTGACCCAACCAAGAAGAAGCTTGATTAGAGCCTAACAATGACGTTAATAGTCTTGTCAAAGTGCTCCGAAAGTATTTGCATTTAGCTCACAGATGCTTTTTTTTTCATTGTAAAAAAAAATGTACAATGAGGATTCTCAAAGACACTAAAGAAAATTGAACAGAAGAAAATTTTGGAAACACGACTACATTGCAACTCACAGTAAAAAAGAGACCTGCTTCATGATAAGGCTGTAGTGGCTGCAAATCCAGATGGTTCCTGACACAAAAGGATGTTAAGTGTAATCATTTTTGTACTAGAAGGTGGAGGTGGACCATTGAAAGTAATAATGCAGTTCCTGTTACCAGTTCAGGTTCCTGAGCCCTAAATGTCTTTTCATAAATTGTGACGCTCTATTGAAACTTCTGATTTGTTTTAATGACAAACTAATAGTTTTTAACTTGTGAAATATGTAGATAGGTACTTTCTGAGAACATTTTTTCTTTTTAGTGAAATATAGTTGATTTAAACACTGTATTAGCTTCAGGCGTTCAGCAACGTGATTTGGTTTTATATATATACATATTCTTTTAAAAATTCTATTCCATTAGTATATTACAAAATATTGAACATAGTTTCCTGTGCTATTCAATAAATCCTTGTTGTTTATCTATTTTATATATAATAATCTGTATCTTTTTATCCCATACTCCTAATATATCCCTCCATCCTCTTCTCCTTTGGTAACCATAAGCTTGTTTTCTATGTCAGTCTGTTTCTGTTTTGCTAATAAGTTCTTTTGTACTATTTTTTAGATCCTACATCTAAATGATATCATGTATGTCTTTGTGTGACTTACTTAACTTAGTATGATAATCTCTCATAGCAAATTTGCCATGTTGCTGCAAATGGCATTATTTCATTCTTTTTATGGCTGAATGATATTCCATTGTATATATATGTACCACATCTTCTTGACCAACTCATCTGTCAGTAGGCACTTAGGTTGCTTCCATGTCTTGGCTATTATAAATATTGTTGCTATGAACAATGGGGTGCATGTATCTTTTCAAATTAGAGCTTTCGTCTTTTCCAGATATATGTCCAAGAGTGGGATTGCTAGATCACATGGTAGTCCTATTTTAGCTTTGTAAGGAATCTTCATTCTATTTTCCATAATGGCTGTACCAATTTATATTCCCACCAATAGTGTGGGATGGTTCCCTTTTCTCCACACTCTCTCCAGCATTTATTTATAGACTTTTTGATGGTGGACATTCTGACTGGAAGGAGCCGATACCTGACTGTAGTTTTGATTTGCATTTCACTGAGAGCATTTTTGAATGGGTTTCTGAAATACCTTCTGAGAAAGTCCTCCCACTTCCAGCTCTCGACAATTTTATTCCTTCAGCTCCTAAAGCCACACCTAAGATTTTCTAACCGTAATTCCTTCCACCTGATGCTTCCTCTTTTTTGGGGGGACGATGCTACATGGCATGTGGGATTTTAGTTCCCCAACTGGGGATCAAACTCATGCCCCCTATACTGGGAGCACAAGGTCTTAATCACTGGACCATCAGAGAAGTCCTGCTGTTTCCTCTTTAGGTGACAGTTTCTCCCTTCCCATCCTCTTGGATGTTGGCATCTTATCCTTTAAGTTCAGGATTAACTATTATCCTTCTACAGGCCTTTACTGACCAGCATGGAACCCCTACTATGACTCCAGCTTACAGTGGGCTGGTTGTTCTGTGGCCACGACAGCTTCTTTTATTTATTCATTTTCTTGTCAATGGGATCTCCTACGACTCTAAGGTCCGCAAGAGCAGGTGAACAGGGCCATCCTGGGACTAACATCTATCACAGTGATCATCACCTCGTTCTGAAGCCCAAGAAACATTGGTTAAGTGAGAAGAATGAAAGTTGCTGCTTCCCTTTTCCCTCTTTTTTTTCTTCTTCTTTTTTTTTTATTGGAAGTATAATTGCTTTGGGCTTCCCTGGTGCCTCAGTGGTAAAGAATCCGCCTGCCCAATGGAGGAGACTGAGGTTTGATCCCTGGGTCAGGAAAATCCCTGGAGACGGAAATGGCAACCCACTCCAGTATTCTTGCCTGGGAAATCGCATGGACAGAGGACCCTGATGGGCTACAGTCCATGGAGTCACAAAACAGTTGGACATGACTTAGTGACTAAACAACAACAAAATTGCTTTACAACATTGTGTTAGCTTCTGCTGTACAACAAAGTGAATCAGCTGTATGTATACATATATCCTCTGCCTCCCACCCACCCACCACCCCATGTTTCCTTTTTATTTATCATGCACTCATGGAAAATATACTCATGGAAAAAAAGCATGAGCCCTTTTTCAGCTGTGTCCCGAGATCTCTGTAGGAAATTTTCACAGCTTATTTAGCTGAGAATGGGTGTCATTTGACCTTGGGCTACTCAAGACTCAGAATAAGATTGTCATGATATATTATTCAAGTTAATACAGTTTGATTTAAGGCTCATCTCCATTTGAGTAGTTGGTGATTTTTTTTTTTTACCTTTTAAAAGACAAATAAAAATGCCTCACCTGGGCCCTTAGTATCTATAAAGCAATACCTTATTCAGCATGGGGACCAAAAAATCACAGTTCCTTTCCTTTACAAAACTGTGAATGGTAAAGTTCAAATCTCAGATTTTTTTTTTTAAAACTTGGAGTATAGTTGCTTTATAGTTGTGTTAGTTTCTGCTGTACAACAAAGTGAATGAGCTACGTGTATAAATATGTCCCCTCCCAACTGGACTTCCCTCCCACCCCACCCCCATTGCACCCCTCAACACAGAGCACTGAGCTGAGCTCCCTGTGCTATACACCAAGTCCCCACCAGCTTTGTATTTTACACATGGTAGTGTATATATATGTCAACCCCAATCTTCCAATTCATTCTACTCCCCTTTCCCCTTCCATCTTTATATGTCTGTTCTTTATGTCTGCATCTCTATTTTTGCCCTCCAAATAAATTCATCTGTACCATTTTTCTAATTCCACATATATGCACTAATATACAATATTTGTTTTTCTCTTTCTGACTTATTTCACTCTGTGTAACAGGCTCTACATCCATCCACAAAATCTCAGACTCTTAATAACAGCTGGATTATTGTGTCTGTGGATACCCCACAGTAGTACTTGCCATAATGATTCTCATTTTCATATTGATAAAATGAGACCCAGAGAAGCGAAATAACTTTCCCCAGGCTCCAAACTTAGCAAGTGACAAGAGGCAAGATTCAAAGCCATGTCTGTTCAATGCTGAGACTCATGTACTCGACCCTATTATAAATAAACACTCCAACTGTGAATAGCATTGTCTGAGCCGCACTACCCAGAACCAGGAGTAAGCATCCTAGGAAACAAGAAAAGAAAAAGAGAGACGTCTCCAGTGGTCCAGTGGCTAAACTCCACACACCCAGTGCAGGGGGCCCAGTTTAATCCCTGGTCAGGGAACTAGATCCCACATGCCACAACTAAAGATCTTGCATGCTATGACTAAGATCTGGTGCAGCCAGATAAATATTAAAATTTAAAAAGAGTTTCCCAGGATCCCTTTCTTAGAACACACCATCACAACATATACAAAAAAAAAAATCCCTAAACGCACCAAGCTAGGGCAAGCCTGACATTTCCTAGTGGTTACATTCTTGGTGGACAGGAGAATGAAATGACAGGGATAGGTGGGGCTAATTGGAGAGACTTTCTAGAAGGTACATGTCATTCACTAGATTTTAGGAGAGAGAGAAAGGGATGAAGGAAGGAAGCATACTAGTGGGGCTTCCTTAGTGATCACTCCTGGCCCTTTCATCACTATTAGCTGTATGGCCTTGGGGTTCTGGCCTGAAATAGAGCCAGGAACGATGGGAAGGATGACCAAGATATTAATTACTTGTCTTGGCATAGCACTATTGGCCTAGGGATCCGAGGCACCTATAAGCTTCAAAATTCTTGAGGAATGAGGTTGGTGAGCTTCAGGTGAAGAGTGAATCTTTTTCTTCTCTGCTGTTGTGAATCACTCACTCCAGTGTGGCCAAAGGACAGGAGGCTGACGTCAGCAGTTCCTGGCACTTTTGCTGGAGTAGGACCCATGGAAGTATGGCTTCCAGTATGACTGTTCCAAATCTGAAGTCATAAATATATTTTGAGTGGGGCAGGGAGCTTCTGTTCTTTTATACCACTGGATTTCAAGTTAACCTTCCCACTTTGTTATAGAGGACAATTAATACCCGGTTACTTTTTGTAGAGAAGAGATTCAAGATGCTCAGATGGGAAGAAATATCATAATGATTACTTGGGGGAATTTTCCTGTCTATGTACCTGGGTTGAAGATAGATAAAATTGTAAGTTTCAATTTACCAAAAGGAACATTGGTTCCTGCTCTTCAAGGGACCTCCTAATGCTTTGTAGGTCCTTTCTAGAGGACAAGGGCTTCCTCCTCTCAAAATTGATACCGCAAAGATCTCAGCTTCAGTTAGGACAATTAACTCTTTAATGGCTTGGAACAGTGGATTCTGCAAAATGATAAGATGAGGAAGCATGAAATTTTCAATGCCTCTTTATATAGCTTCTCTCCCTCCCCCAGGGTGGGCTCCATATGAATAAAAGTATAAGTCATTTATTCTAATTTCTTCAAACTTCATTGACTCTATGTCTGTATATTCTTCTTGGACTGTGCTGTGCTATTTAGTATGCACTTTAAGTGCATTTTAGTGGATATTAAAGAAGGCACTTGCTTATTGCCAGCGTTTTCTACAAGTATCTAATTAAGTTCAGGTTCTTGTGTTAATTATCCAGTTCTATAACGTTTATTAAGCTATCTGATTTTAATATAACCTTACTGGCAAGTAGTGATTATGTAGTCATTCAACTGCTCAGAGAAAATGCATTAAATCTCAGATGTGTAAGGTGAATTGCTTGAATGCAACTAGCCATTAAGTTTGATCATAAAATGTTTATTAGAAGAAGAGACACCATTTTAGTTTGACTTTATATCTTTAGTGCACCCACCATCAACTGATGTAAGCAGAATTTCACAGTGTTTCTTAGTTTCAAACTTGGTCTTTACTATGAATTACATTTGTCTAAATTTGTTTTTAAGAATACAATACTAAATCAATAACACTGTTTGTTTTTTAAGAATTTTCTCTCTCTCAACTTCAATAATACCTTTTGTTTTTAGGGATACTTTTTAAAAAACACCCTCTCTATGGGAATTCCCTAGTGGCCTGGTGGTTAAGACATCAAGCTCTCACTATCAGGGGTCCAGGTTCAATCCCTGGCCAATCCCACAAGCCCCACAGCATGGCAAAAACAAAACAAAACAATCCACTTCAGCTAGAGTTTTAAATTTGCACAACGGGTATATCAAAAAAGGTACCCTTCTTCCTTTTTCCCCCTCACAGAGAAAATGACTCACCAGACTCCAACACTCAAATTCTTGTCATGGAACCCACAAACGTCCCAGGTCCAGGCCCATTCGCCCCTCCTTTGACCTCCTGTGACAGCAGAGGGTGCTTCCCCCTTCCCACTCTCAGCTACTGTCCTGCCTGTCCCCTAATCTCAGCCTCTCCAGCCTTCTCAGTAAGCACCAGCCTGGACCTTCTTTAATCCCATCAGTCCATTCGTCACTTTCTTTAGTACTTAAATATCCTCCAAATTACTCATATTTATAAACCACCCCCCACTTTGACCCAATGCCCTACCATCCACTACTGGCTCTAGTTTCCCCCCAAATTTGGAGCTTCATTTCCTGAACTGCATGTCCTTCCCAACTGTTCATTTTGTACCTACTGTCATCTAGCTCCCGCTCCCACCATCCTTCACTGAATGGCTGCTGTGAACTTGCCTATAACCCCCCTGTGCTAAATGCCCCTCAGTCCTTACTGTGCTTGGCTACTGGGTAGCATTCATCACCAGATTTGGTTCCGTCCCTTTTGAAGCAGTCTCTTGGCTCCTGCAAAGTAACATTCTCCTGGATAACCTCATGTCTCTGGCTCCTTCCGAGTTGCTTTGTTAGTGGTCATCCTCCTCTGCTCCTCCTCCCCTTCCTCCTCCCTCTGCCCTTTCTCTTCCTTCTCCCCCCTCTCCTCCTGCCCTATCTCTTCCTCCCTTTCCTCCTCCTTCAGCTCCCATTCCCAGTTCTCCTTCTTCCTCTTCTTCCTTGACTTGTCCTTCAAATATCCTTCAGGATTCTGTCCTTGGCTTTTTTCCGACTCAGCACCCACTCTCTGGGCTACCCTTCCCCCAATGATTTGGTCTTACCTGGCACTCCAGCCTCAGCCTCTTTCCAGTCTCCTGGAATTCTACATTCCAGCCCTGCTAGACCTTCACTGTCTCTCATGGTCCATGCTCTTTCAACTCTTAACTTTCCTCTATCAATTCTTTCTACTTGGAGTCCTTCTCTAATGGGCCACTTATATGTCACCTTCAGGCCTCTGGTCAAGAAGAACATCTTTCAAGAGAGCTGTCCTCACCTCCAGGTTAGGTCCTGCTGATTTCTATGCATTTCCTATAAAAATATTCACTATACCTTTTGGATATTCATGTTTAATTGTTCATTGTTCTCTCCCAGCTCCTAGCCCAATGCCCAGTATGCTTTAGGTGCTCATAGTTATGTTCTAGTTGAATGAACAAGTTTATCTAAATGACAATAGCATTACCCCTACATATTTGAGAATTTCCACATCCCTTCAGGAAGATGGTCCTTGTGTTCTCCCATCTGTGAATCAAACTGTGCTTACAAACCAACCTGTTCATGCAAAATAATTAAGCATTTGTGTAAAACTGGGGCAGAAGAGGCAGCAACACGAAAGGCAGCTGAGCTACTCTCCTTCTGCAGAAAACTGGGTGAGACTTTAATTGAGAAGGTGTCTAACATCTGATTCAAATAATTCCTGGCTTTCTTTCCCTTGCTGGGAGGTTTGCACATACGCTCTGTAACCTACTTGCAGTATTGTGATTAATAGTGATCATGAAAACATTGTCCTTTAAATATCTAAAAAATATTTAGGTCCTTTCCTGGTGGTCCAGTGGCACAGACTTCACTCTCCCAATGCAGGTGGCCCAGGTTCAATTCCTGGTCAGGGAACTAGAACCCACATGCTGCAACTAAGAGTTCTTGTGCCACAACTGAAGATCCCGCATGGTGAAACTAAGAGCCAGCACAGCCAAGTAAATAAATATTTAAAAAAATATTTAATATGTCCTTAAATGTGGCTGTATTAACTCTGAGACCTAGATTTTTTTTCAAAGCAGGGTAAACACTGTGATTTCTAATGGAGAAACAGGATTAGATATGTCAGGCAGTTCAGTCAGTTCAGTCGCTTGGTCCTGTCCGACTCTTTGCAACTCCATGAACTGCAGCACACCAGGCCTCCCTGTCCATCACCAACTCCCAGAGTTTACCCAAGGTCATGTCCATCAAGTCGGTGATGCCATCCAGCCATCTCATCCTCTGTTGTCCCCTTCTCCGCCTGCCCCAATCCTTCCCAGCATCAGGGTATTTTCCAGTGAGTCAACTCTTCGCATCAGGTGGCCAAAGTATTGGAGTTTCAGCTTCAACATCAGTCCTTCCAACGAATACCCAGGACTGATCTCCTTTAGGATGGACTGGTTGGACCTCCTTGCAGTCCAAGGGACTCTCAAGAGTCTTCTCCAACACCACAGTTCAAAAGCATCAATTCTTCGGCACTCAGATTTCTTCACCTTCCAACTCTCACATCCATACATGACTATTGGAAAATTCAGTCTTGACTAGATGGACCTTTGTTGGCAAAGTAATGTCTCTGCTTTTTAATATGCTATCTAGGTTGGTCATAACTTTCCTTCCAAGGAGTAAGGGTCTTTTAATTTCATGGCTGCAATCACCATCAGCAGTGATTTTGGAGCCCCCCAAAATAAAGTCTGGCACTGTTTCCCCACCTATTTGCCATGAAGTGATGGGAGCAGACTAGATGCCATGATCTTAGTTTTCTGAATGAATTAGATATGTATAAATTAACATTGTAGAAAAACTTCCAGAAGGATACCTGTTGTTGTTCAGTCACTATGTCATGTCCGACTCTTTGTGACCCCATGAACTGCAGCATGCCAGACTTCCCTGTCCTTCACTATCTCCTGGAGTTTGCTCAGACTCATGTCCATTGAGTCACTGATGCTATCCAACCATCTCTTCCTCTGCCAATGCTCCTTTTGCCTTCAATCTTTCCCAGTATCAGAGTCTTCTCCAATGAGTCAGGTTTCTGCATCAGGTGGTCAGAGTATTACAGTTCCAGGTTCAGCATCTGTCCTTCCCATGAATATTCAGGGTTGATATATACTAGTTTCATATAACTGAAAAAAATCTTTTCATATACCTGCTCTGGGTGAGCAACAGGTGATGGGATTCAGTCTTCCTGTGGCCACAGGGATGTAGCTTCTGTCCGGATCTTGCCCTACTGATTTTCAGTCCTGTCATTTTGTAAATGTATTTACCTGAATTAAATATATATATATATATATATTTGCCTGATGTTTTCCCTGTCTATAGTAGGACCCCAAATACTGAGAAATCTCAGTCTAAGATAAAGAAAATGTTTGGTGAGAATCCAGAGATGACATTTACTGAACCATCAGAGTGTAGAGAACCACTCTGATCTCCAGCAGCACATGTTGGGTAAATATATACATAAATAATATCTGTTTATTATTATTCACTCATATATAAACCTACACTGTTTGGTGTATTTCATTGTTGATTCCAAAATACGTGCCTAGGGATGGAGCAGTGTAGCTTTAAAGGCAGTTAAAATGAAAGTAGCAGGGAGGGTATGTTGTCGCCAGCCTGGCTGAGCAGCAAGATTTCCTAAAGACACAGAGGGAGTAGATGACCTTTCCAGAGCCCTCTCGCCCAAAGATTTTATGATTGCATGCACGTCCTCTGTCTAGACATGAAGGGTGGGTGAGCTTGCTTTTTCTGCAGTAACATGGGGGAAAGTGTGACTGCTCCACCTACAGTCACATCGCAGAAACTACTCCACCTCAGCCAGAAAGAAACAACAGAATCACAGAGAAAACACCCACTGAGAAGAACACAATTCCAGAGTCTGTTACAAACAATATTCTCCCCAAATTATATTTAAATTTAGTCCAGGCTTTCAGATAGATAGTAACTTCCATATTCTGTGTTTTGCACAGTTGCCAACACTCATTCATATACTTAATGCCCAACGTGTAAGACCATTTCATGAGAAAAGGAAGAGATTGAGTTTGGCCCTTCCTTTGACAAGTGAGGAACAAAGACCTGGACAGATAAGTCAGATGACCACGGTTGTTCAGTGACTAAGCGAAGACCCAGGTATTTGACTACTGATAAGAGAGTGGTGTGAAGATTTCTCTACTTCTGAGACCGATCCAACATTGCAGTGCTGTCATCAAACATTATACCTCAGATTCTTTCTCCTTTCATTCTTAGGCTCTGTCTTCACTCCTCCGTATTTCAGGCAACCTGCAGGCACCTTGTCCCTCCTCTGGCCTCCTCACTTCCTTACTTCTGCCCTTATAAACTCCCATGCAATTCCATAAACTTTTCAGCTGTTACCAAGCTCAGGCCACACTGAAGACCTGCCCTGAACACTCTTTTCCAGATAGCACATGACTTTGCTATTTCTCTCTCTCCACTCAGGTCTCTTCAAACATCACTGTTAGGTAGTTAGAATAGGGAAAAGGAGTCTAAGATGCCAGTGGCTGAAAGACAAAGAAAGAGAAAAGCCTGTGAAAATGGAACAAAAGAAAATCCGTGGACCAGAGTGAGAACTTTAGGTGAAACAAATATGTCCCCTTCTTGGCTAGCCCAATTTGCACAGGGCAGGCTCAGAGGGGAGGAGACAAAATGTATAAAAAGAAGGTGCACTATCCTTTGTTTGCCGAACAATACTCTGAGCTGTAACTGAGCTCTAACAGTGGTCCACCATTTCAAATATTTGCTGTGGCGAGACAGAACTGAGGAAATTACACACTCCCCTGACAGTCACTTCCTTGCTGGGATCTTCCTTAACCACATTCCCTAAAATAGTGAGTTCTTCATTCATTTTATTTTTAAACCATCAGTCAAATATACTTTGAAACTTAATTTTGAAATAAAATGCATATATTGAACCTTACAGGAATCACAAAGCACTCCTTAAACTTCTGAAACGCCAGCAACTGCAACCAGACTGTCTCTGACATATGGTCTTCCCTTCTTGACCCTACTTGATGGTGGCAGGACTGAATTGCTGAGAAAGGGGAAGAGGAAGAGAGAAAAATCCTTCCCTTCAAAGAGAATATCCTTTGAATCCTCATTCTTCATCCTGACCAAGTTCTAAGGTTGGGCCCTACACCTTACATGTTTCTCTATCAAGAAGCACCTAATTTTCTTTTCTTCCCCCTATTCCATTTTATTTACTGAATTTTTATTTATTTATTTTTGTTGTTGTTTTTCAGAGGCTAAGCTGTGTCTGACTCTTTGCTACCCCATGGACTGTAGCAGTCCAGGCTCCTCTGTCCTCCACTATCTCCCAAGGTTTGCTCAAATTCATGTCCATTGAGTTGGTGATGCTCTCCAACCATCTATCCCCTCCTGCCCCATTCTCCTTTTGCCTTTGATCTTTCCCGGCATCAAGGTCTTTTCCAATGAGTCAGCTCTTTGCATTAGATATAGCTGATTCAGATTGCTTTAATTTTTTCTGTATAGCAAAGTTACTCAGCTATATATTCTTTTTCATATTTTTCCCATTATGGTTTATCACAGGCTATTGAATGTATCAATAACTCCCTGTGCTACACAGTGGGACCTTGTTAGTTATCCATCCTATATATACAAGTTTGCATCTGCCAACCCGACTCCTACTTCATCCCTCTGCCACCCTCCCTCCCCACTGGCAACCACATATGTTCTCTATGTCTGCAAGTCTGCATGTTTCATAGATAAATTCGTGTCATATTTTAGATTCCACATGTAAGTGATATAGTAACCTATTTGTCTCCACCTGACTTACTTGGTATGATAATCTCTAGGTCCATCCATGTTGCAGCAAATGTCATCGTTTCATTCATTTTTATGACTAATAGTCCACTGCTTGTATGCACCACATCTTCATCCATTCCTCTGTTGATGGACATTTAGGTTGCTTCCATGTCCTGGCTGTTGTGAATAGTGCTGCTATGGACACAGGAAAAGAAGCACCTAATTTCTAACTGTGACTCAAGTAGCTGGAAACCTAGCACCCCAAAGAAGGTGGAAACTCTCCGGGCCAGCTCTTAATCAAAACTCTGATGAGCAAATGCCTTAATTTCCTATAGGATGGTAATTCAAATGATGGAATTTTGTAAGAACTATGCATAACTGCCCAATAAATACATCAAGGCATTATTTTTTCTACAACTGCAGCACCTCACAAAAATGTTTACAATTGGAGCAATATCTCTAGCATAGCTGCTTTAGAGAGAATCTGAATATCCAATTTATGATATTTTGTCTCTCTCTTCTCACCCAGGTTATCATACCAGCCTACAAACTCTCAGTGTGACATTGAATAATTTACCTTATATTTTTGTATATTTGATATTTTCTAGGTGTGACTTTTATGTTCCACTTAGGTAAATCCCTTTAACATTTCTTGTAGAGCTGGTTGGTGGTGCTGACCTCTTAGCTTTTGCTTATCTGTAAAACCTTTGATCTCTCTTTCAAATCTGATTGAAAGCCTTGCCAGGTAGAATATTCTGGGTTGTAGGTTTTTCCTTGTTATCATTTTAAATATAACCTGCTACTCCTTTGTGGCTTCCAGAATTCCTGCTGAAGTCAGCTGATAGCCCTATGGGAGTTGCCTTGTTTGTAACTTGTTGCTTTCCCCTTTGCTCCTTTTAATATTTTCTCTTTAGCTTTAATTTTTGCCATTTTAATTACAATATGTCTTGATGTGGTCCTCTTTGGGGTGATCCTGTGTGGGACTTTCTGTGCTTCCTGGACCTGGACGTTTCCTTTCCCAGGTGAGGGAAGTCTTCAATATATGTTCTCTGGGACTTTCCTGGTGGTTCGGTGGCTAAGAATCCACCTGCCAATGCAGGGGACATGGTTCAATCCCTGGTCCAGGAAGTAAGGTCCCACAGGCTGTGAGGCAACTAGTCCCATGTACCACAACCACTGAGTTTGTACTCCAGAGCTCATGAGGCACAACTACTGAAGCCAGCATGCCCTTGAGCCTTTTCTCCACAACTAGAGAAGCCACCACAATGAGAAGCTCGGGCACCAAAACTAGAGAGAAGCCCCTGCTCACTGCAACTAGAGAAAGCCCTCATCCAGCAACAAAGATCCAGCACAGCCAAAAATAAATAAAATACAAAATTTAAAGGAACAAGTTTTATATATCAGTTCAGTTCAGTTGTTCAGTCACATCTGACTCTTTGCGACCCCATGGACTGCAGAACGCCAAGCTTCTCTGTCCATCACCAACTCCTGGAGCTTATTCAAACTTATGTCCATTGAGTAAGTGATGCTATCCAATCCTCTCATCCTCTGTCATCCCTTTCCCCTCCTGCCTCCAATCTTTGCCAGTATCAGGGTCTTTCCCAATAAATCAGTTCTTAGGATCAGGTGGCCAAAGCATTGTAGTTTCAGCTTCAGCATCAGTCCTTCCAATGAACATTCAGGACTGATTTCCTTTAGGATTGACTGGTTTGATCTCCTTGCAGTCCAAGGGATGCCTAAGAGTCTTCTCCCAACACCACAGTTCAAAAGCATCAATTCTTCAGCGCTCAGCTTTCTTGATAGTCCAACTCTCACATCCACACATGACTACTGGAAAAACCATAGCTTTGAGTACACAGACCTTTGTCGGCAAAGTAATGTCTCTGTTCTTTAATATGCTTTCTAGGTTGGTCGTAGCTTTTCTCCCAAGGAGCAAGCATCTTTTAATTTTATGGCTGCATCACCATCCACAGTGATTTTGGAGCTCAAGAAGAGTCAATCACTGTTTCCATTGTTTCCCCATTTATTTGTCATGAAGTGATTGGACCAGATGCCATGATCAACATTTTTGAATGCTGAGCTTTTAAGCCAACTTTTTCACTCTCCTCTTTCACTTTCATCAAGAGGCTCTTTAATTCTTCTTTGCTTTCTGCCACAAGGGTGGTGTCATCTGCATATCTGAAGTTACTGATATTTCTCCTGGCAATCTTGATTTCAGCTTGTGCTTCTTCCAGCCTAGCGTTTCTCATGATGTACTCTGCATACAAGTTAAATAAGCAGGGTGACAATATACAGCCTGGACATACTCCTCTACCAATTTGGAACCAGTCTGCTGTTCCATGTCCAGTTCTAACTGTTGCTTCTTGACCTGCATACTTATTTCTCAGGAGGCAGTTGTTTTATACATGTACACACACACACACACACACACGTTTTATACATGTGTACACACACACACACACACATTCTCTGCCCCTTTCTTCTCCTTCTGGATCCCTATAATGTGAATGTTCATAAACTTGATGTCATCCTTTTCTCTTATTAGACTGTCCTCAAGTTTTTAAATTCTATTTCCTTTTTTATGTTTAGCTTCATGATTTTCACTTGTCTGTCTTCCAGTTCACTGATCCATTCCTCTGTATCATCTAATCTAGTGTTGATTCCTTCTAGTGTATTTTTAATTTCAGTTATTGTTCAGTTCTGTTTGGGTCTTCTTTATATTTTCTAACCTTTTGTTAAAAACTTCTAACCTCCATCCTTTTGATACATTCATCTCCCCCCACAAGACCACTCCAGTTCTTTGAGCATTTTATGATTAGTACCTATCAGGTAGATTGCTTACCTTTACTTCACCGAGTTCTTCTGCAGTTTTCTTTTGTTCCTTTGTTTACAACATGTTTATCTGTCACCACATTTAGCCTAATTCACTGTCTTTATTTGTAGGTGGGTTCTATTTCCCCAGTCTTGGAGAAGTGACATCTGTAGGAAATGTCCTATGGGGTCCAGCAGTGCCATCCCCTCTGGTCACCAGAGCTATGTGCTTTATAGGTGCCTCCTATGTGGGCTGTGTGGGTTCTGCCCTTGTGACTAGCTGCCTAGTGTAGGCATGCTGGTAGGTGGAGCAGGTCCCTGGTCTGGTTGGGCTGCTGGTCTCTGCTGGGCAGGGCCAGATCCTGGCGGCTCTGGCTGTACAGCTGAAGGAATCCCACTTTTGTTGATGGTTTGCTATTGGGTGGGCCTGATTCTTAATTAACAAGACTGCTGCAGAGCCATGATAGTTCTGCATCTGGTGGGTGGGGCCAGAGCCACATGGTCCTGAGGCTGGTACTCACCCACTAGTGGGTGAGATCAAGGGTCCAGAACTGGGTCCTGGGGTCTTTGGCTGCTGGGTGGGGGTCCCAGAGCTAGTGTCCACCCACTGGGGCCCAAGGGGACACAGGGTTAGCACTGACCCCCTGGTGGGTGGAGCCAGACCTGTCTCTGGCGGCAGGGCCCTGGGGTTCTGGGGTTGGAGCTGGCTGCAGTTGGGCAGGGCTAGGGCCCAGAGTCCTGGGACTGGTGTCCCACTGGTGAGTACACTGGGGCTTGACAAAGCTGGACAGAGCCACAATGGTTCCAGGGCTGATGTCACCCCACTCCTTGGTGGGGGGGTGAGAGTGAGGAGGCTGAGGCCCAGGGGCCTCTGGTGATGGTGTCCACCCACTGGTGGTTGAGTTTGGGTCCCAGAGCTAGTGTTGGCTTGCTGGTGGTTGGGGCCAGGTCCTGGGCCCCATGGTGGTCTGAGCTGAGTCCCAGGGCAGCTGGAGGCTCAAGGGATTCTAAGGCAGCTGGGCTGCTGGGGGGTGATGTCATGTTCCCACCTAGCTGCCTGGCCTGCGGCATCTGGGAATGGTGCTAATCGGGCTAAAATTAAACAAGATAATGCATTTAAAAGGCTGTGTACTAAGTATTGCACAAAGTCGTTACTCAATCTCCTTGAAAATAGAAAATACTTTGAACTGAGTAATAATAAAAACACAATCTATTGAAATTTGTGGCTTACAGTCACAGCAGGACTTAGATGGAATTTTGTGGCTTTAAATGTTTACATTTGTAAAGAAAAAAACCAAATCAATGACATGAATTTTTACCTTAAGAAGTTAGGGGGCAAAAAACCAGATAAACCCAAAACCAACAAAAGGAAATAAAAAGAGGCAGAAATGAATGAAATTGAAGACAATCAATCAATAGAGAAAAACCAACAAAGTCAGAAGTCAGTTCTTTTTCTTGAAAATGGTATATCAAAATTGACAAAGGAAGAATGAAAAACCTCTATCTATTAAGGATTTGAATTAGACTGAGAAAGACTGAGGCAAAATACGTGAGGGGTTATCCTAGGTATAATGACAATAACCATCAAACCTAGAAAAAGGAATTCAGCACAATTTACATGAATAATAGGCTCTGTTAACATTTAATTGAGTGCTTCTAACTTATTTAATTGTATTAGGTAGGCAGTACTTTCATCAATCAAGGTCATACAATCTGCAAATGGCAGAGACAGGACTCAAAACTGTTTAACTCAGAAGCTCAGATCGTCTATTAAAATTCCTCTGAGATGAATTACACTCTATCTGAAGCTAATATCCTCCTAGGCTCATCACTGCTTGGTGTGACATGAAAGTTGCTCAGTCGTGTCTGACTCCTTGCAACCCTATGGACTCTATAGTCCATGAATTCTCCAGGCCAGAATACTGGAGTGGGTAGCCCTTCACTTCTCCAGGGGATCTTCCCAACCCAGGGATCAAACCCAGGTCTCCCTCATTGCAGGCATTTCTTTACCAGCTGAGCCACCAGGGAAGCCCAAGAATCTGGGGTGGGTAGGCTATCCCTTCCCCAGCAGATCTTCCCCAACCAGGAATCGAACCGGCATCTTCTGCATTGTAGGCGGATTCTTTACCAACTGAGCTATCAGGAAATGTAATTTTGAAGAATTTTTATTTGTATTCAGAACACACTGTTATGTAATAATGCCAGAGTCACTCAACCCCCTAATTGGTATTCAAATTACTAATTTATGTAGGGTCAGATCCAGAGTACTGGTGGGTTTTGCTTCCAGTGGAAGGTATGACTAAGAAAGAAAGGAGCAAGTTTATCCTTGATGTAGGGACCATCTTTGATTTCTTTCTACTTCTCCTGACTCCTCCAAGGCATTCAGCAAATGTCAGCTAATGAATAAAGGAGAAATGAGTGGTTGGTAAAAAGTCAACATTTAAGATCCTGCAGATTAAATATTTGTACCTAATGTCCATGTTTGGCGCCTAGTAAGGGTTCATTAATTATTGAAGAGGATGACATTTCCACCATTTTATTAATTCATTCAGCAAAGTATTTATCAAACCTCAGCCAGGTCTTGGGCACTCACTAAGGACATATGGTTTGACACAAGGATGATTCACGTGTGGTTTCTACGTTATGTAAGAATCTGGGTGGAGTCTAGAATGACTTGGATACGTGTGACAACCACAGATGACAGAAAGCGGTAAATGCCATGACCGCCACTTGAGTGTTTTGGGTTTGAGGAAGCTAGGAAGACAAAGGAAGCTCTTTTCCCCCTCAAACTGGTTTCTCTGGATATCCCTTTGTCATGTTCTACGTGGCGACCTCATAGCCTCAAACTTCTCTTCTCACTGAATTTACCCCAAATCTTTGTTCTAATTTGTCTCCCCAACTCCATCTTCTCAGACATTATCTCTGTTGAAATAACCTGCCTGCATCGTAAACTCCGTGTGTCAAAAACAGAATTCATAATTCTCTGCCAATCTCTCTTTGCCTTTTTGAAGATGAGAGAGGAAAAGAAACACACACCAATAAAGAGCAGTGAGGAGAAGGGAAATCACAGCATCCAGAGACCAGGGGACAAGGACAATGACTCAGTGTGTCTCGGGTTTTGCAGTGTGCTCTATACTGTCTCCATCTTGCCCAATTCCTACCATAAAAGGGGGAAATGTGATCCTTTTCTTTCTTAAAAAAGTATTCACTTATTCATTCATTTGGCTGTGCCTAGGCTTATTTGTGGAGAAGGCAGTGGCAACCCACTCCAGTACTCTTGCCTGGAAAACCCCATGGATGGAGGAACCTGGTAGGCTCCTGTCCATGGGGTCACGAAAAGTCGGGCTTGGCTGAGCGACTTCACTTTCAGTTTCCTGCACTGGAGAAGGAAATGGCAACCCACTCCGGTGTTCTTGCCTGGAGAATCCCAGGGACGGGGGAGCCTGGTGGGCTGCTGTCTATGGGGTTGCACAGAGTTGGACACGACTGAAGCGACTTAGCAGCAGCAGCAGGCTTAGTTGTGATATGCAGGATCTTTGATTGTGGCATGCAGGCCCTAGTTTCCTGACCAGGGATCGAATCTGTGTCCCCTGCATTGGGACTGTGGAGTCTAAGCCACTGGCCCACCAAGGAAGGCCACCGATTTTCTATCTTATAACCACAAAAAGTTTCAAAGGCAAGTCTTTCACTTAATATTCACGTGGGAAGGAATTTAGATCCTCACTTCCATGAGCAACTTCTGAACGCCTCTAAAGGAAAAGCATGATGTGGTGACTGTGCACAAAACACAGTTTGTATTACTTAACATACTACTGCTTAGTAGGAGGCAGGGCAGAGATTAGTTTACTACTAAGATCTTTGAGGAAACTTCCCTCATACATTACATTCTTCCTTTTCTATTAGCTACACAGTATTAAGAATCTAGAGGAAACTTTAACACTCATAATTGAAGTTATGGAATTAAGAGCACTGAGACATCCAGTGAATGGATAACTTGAAATACTTGTGAGCTCATTCATTCCCACAATACCTTTATTGGGACCCTCAAAAAGAGGAAAATAAATTACACGGGCATGGCAAAATGGCTAGCTGGTCAAACAACTGGTGACCCTGTCCTCCTAGGAACACAGCTGGACACATTTCCCAGAATCCTTTCCAGTTAGATGGGCCACATGATTAAGTTTTGTCCAAAGCAACGTGGGCACTCTACCCTCTTTCCCTGCTGGCTCCTTCAACAGAGAAGACTTTGTAAACCAGAACAGCAGAGCCCAGAGATGGAAGGAGCCTGGGTCTCAGGTGACTGGAAATCTGTTTACCGACCAGAAACACCCATGCTGGACTTTACATGAGAGAGAAATAACCTCAGGAAAGTTACCAGCTGGGTTCCAGTGTCCTTACATCAAGGACTTTCACCTGATCAAGAATAAAAGCTCAATAAATATTAGCTTTCATTGTTTCAGGAAACAAAGTTTACTTCTTCTTAATTCCCTTTTTTTCCCTCAGGCAGAGAGGAAAACAGGTTTAGTGAAAAGCATTTAGATGCACTGACCAGTTACAAAATACTAAAGGATATACTGGTATGCTTAAGTGAAGCAACACTGTAACAATCACTTAAACAGACAGGAAAAAACCAAACATTTTCTTCTGGATCCAAAGCATTAAATTTTATGACTGGTGTCTTGCTGAAAGAATCTAATAAAAGACATGAAATATAAAAAGAAAGTGACACTCCCTTCTTTCTTTCTCCCCTTGATAGCAAGCATTTGGAGATATTCTGAAGTTCTGACAATCCACATCACTTCTGATGTTTCACATTGATACAAAATTTGTACAAAGAATATTTTATGCTTTTGTAATATTTAACTTACACTTTAATAACAGTCATAATCAACTTTTATTGTTTTACATAAATAGATTAGACAATACCTTTGCAAACCATGTTTTCCCAACATATTTATATTACAACACATGACATTTCTTCACGAACGTTATCTGTTGAATCTTTTCGCAGAGGGAGTGGGAAGAAGTAAAGAAACAGGAAGGTATTGAAATAAGATTTCTAAACTAATCTTCAGTGACAGGCCTAAAACATTTGGCAATTATTTCCTTTTATAGAAATCACAGGATTGTAAATTTGAAACAAATCAAAAGTGCAGTGCATCAATTTAATTAAAAAAAACAGTAGCGTTAAATATATTACATGGGCATCATATTTCCCTCTCTACATATATTCAGAGTCACATCATTTTACACCTATTAAATAACAATTGAAAACAATAACCATCAAAATCTTTAATCCCAGATCTGGATTAAATCATGGCAGTACTAATGTTTTCTAAAATTCCAATGTATCTGTTCATCAGTAAAACTTCACAGTTGACGATGTCACCAGAGAGTAAGTTTTCTACGTGTGGAAAGACAATAATTTTGTAACACCTGCTATTAATCAGGTTACTGAGCTGATAATACATTATGATTTTTTTTCAAACCTATGCTTCTACTTGAACAAAGTACAAGTTATCATACCAACACAGTAAGTCCCCTACATACGAACCTTCACGTTTCTAACCTTCAAAGAGGAGGACATGCACTCGCATGTCCCACCACCTGAGTTCAAGTACCTAGTGTACACTGCCACATGCGTGCGTCTTGTACACTTGGCTGTACCTCTGTGCACTTTACTGTGCAGTGCTATAGAGTACAGTATTTTTATTTCAAGCCCAGGATGCCTGAAGCAAGCATAAAAGCAGTGCTGACGTAGCTGGTATCCCCTATTGCTGATGATCCTGAAGCTCTTCGATCTCTCACCTCCTTGAGCTAGTAACTCTCCTCGCCTGTTCACTCGATGACAGTCCGTGTGCCATCTGCTATACTGCACTACTGTATTTTTCAAGGTACTGCACTGTAAGAGTAAAGATGTTTATTTTTTGTTTGCTTTTTACGTATTATTTATGTGAAAACTCTTATAAACCTATTACAGACCAGTACTATATAGCCAATTGTGTTGGTTGGGGAGACGAGCTAACTTTGTTGGACTTATAAACAAATTTGACTTACGGACATGGCTCTCGGAACGGAACTTGTTTTTAACGTAGGGAACTTACTGTGCCAAATACTTACTCATTCCTGATACGAAGAACCATCTTCATATTAGCACTTCTTTGTTACACCACTTAGTCTTGATATCATTAAGCACAATGAAGTTAACTTTAATGAATATGCACAAATTAAGGCAAAAGGACACAGCCCAGTCTTCTATCTTTTAAAAAACTGTTGAAGCTATAAAAATTACAGAACTTCTGGCTATAAAGATACAACCTGTCCCTTAGACCAACATTCAGTATTTGGAGCACAAGGTTACAATTGTGGTACACATGGCATGTTCCCGTGATCTCTCATTATGAGCATTCCTCAGCTATACCCACAATACTGATTTTTCAAATGATACTGTTCACTTGCTATGCCTCCTTGCGGTAACCTATGTAGATTATTTTTCCTTGATTAAAAATTTTTTAATAATTGAGAAGTAATCTACTCAGTCTTTGAACACTTTCCATTGAATAATTTTTCATTTGTATAACCATTTCCTCCATGGCTATTGTGCTTTTCTTCTGTCATTTTCTTCACATAATTAAGAGGTCCATTCCCCTCAAAGGAGGAGGGATTTTTGAATGAGCCTCCAATTCTATCCCACAAGGTGAAATACTGTCCATAATTATAGTCAAAGAGCATATGGTGGTCTGTGTGATGAGCCGAGCCGTTAATAAAAGGCTTTAAGAGCTGCGGAACACGAAAATCACCATCGTGAATGGAAATTGTCCAGATATTGACCAAGATGTACAAGCCTAAATAAACTACCTTGTGTAACGGGAAGATAAAAGGGTATATGTGGTAAGGCAGACTCTGAAGGAAGCCATCCAGAGGGTGAAAAGCATGACTTGCAAATGGAGTTGGAATCTTCCAGATATGATGAGGTTTGTGTAAGCGCTACAGAAGAAAAGACCATGTTAATGCCACAGACTTTACCCAGTGCAACATTTACTTAGCTTTTCATGCTCATGGTGTGGGAAATGACCTATCTGAAAAAATCCTGTTGAATTTAGCAAATTACTTTAGAAAATCCCCAAGACAGTAAGATTTTTAGCACAGCCCTTGCAAATTCATAAAGAAGGATACAAACAAAATGTACCTGGTACCTATCACAACTAAGGCTACTTAGGTATTTAATAAGTTAGAGGAAATTCTTGAAAACGAGACAGGATTTATAGTTACCCATTGTTGAAATGTGTATTTTCTCTCTTCCTCTACAAATGAGTCAAGCTGATTACCTTATACACAAGTCTATGATGAAGGCCTCTGTGAATCCAGTAGATCAGCATGTCAGTGAAGAAGAGAAAGGACACGACACTAGCAACGAGTTGAAACCAGCCTACAAGAGACAGAAGGGTACGGCAGAATCAAGATCCAGCTCCTAGGATCAGTCTACTTCCCCACCCCCCTTAATACATTTTTTAACTTTTTACTTTGTATTGGGTTATAGCAATTAACAATGCTGTGATGGTTTCAGGTGAGCAGTGAAGGGACTCAGCCATATATATACATGCATCCATTCTCCCCCAAACTCCCCTCCCATCCAGGCTGCCACGTTAACACTGAGCAGAGTTCCCTGTGCCACACAGTAGGTCCTTGCTGGCTATCCACTTTACATAGAGCAGCGTGTGCATGTCCACCCCAAACTCCCTGACTAGCTATCCTTCCCCCTCGGCAACCGTAAGTTTGTTCAGACGTTGCTTTTGACAAGTCCGTCTAAGGAGACAAAACAGGACACTAGACCCAAACACTGCCAACTACCTGCTTTGTTAATTCAATACATCACAACCTCCATCTGCCTTGACTCTGGGATCTGTTCATTTTCCTCTCATAAAAACTTGAAGAGTCCTGCCTAAAATATTTCTTAATTAAACTATGAGGATACTTACAAAACAGAGAGTATAGTACTATACTATACTTTATAGTATCTTTATTATTTAAATGGAGAATAATGTTATTTTTCCTTTCATATTAATCTTCATAACACACATCTTTACATATTTTACCTCCTCTGCTCAAAATTTTATTTGCCACGAAATACCTTAAGCCATGGTATTACGAGCATTTACTCTGTAACCCAACTCCTCCTGACCTTTCCAAACTCATCTACTCATGTACTAACCAGCCTGGTTCACTTAGCATCCTCCCAACATCTTCAGAGTCTTGCCTCTCTATCTTTACTCAAACCTCTCTCCTTTTATTTTTATTCATAATTCAGCCCACCTTCCAAGGCCGAGCCAATTCAGAACCCTGGTGTGACTTTTGTTCCCTCCTTTGAAAACTAAACTTTTACTAGGAGAGCAGGGGTGCTGATGCCAGCAAGCTTGGATTTCAGTCCCAGATCCACCCCTTATTGTTAAGTGAGCTCAGCAAGTTACTGAAACTCTTCTGCACACTTAATTTACTCACCTCTAAAGGAGCATATAGTAGTACCTACCTCATAGGATTAATGTAGAATAAGATGGTGTGTTGACACGTAAAAAGCTTAGAACTAAAGCTGGTACATATGAACAACAAATTTAAACTATGTATTATTCTTACTTTCTAATATTAGATACTAGAAATGTAATTGATAAAGTAACTCCAGAATTTCACAAAACTTTAGTTTAGTCACTGTAGCACTGTTTATAATAGAAAAATAAACAATCTAAAGATCTAAAACGTATGGATCATTTAAATAAAGTTTATTTAAACAGATATTTATGCAATGTAATTCTAAAGCTAACTGGCATGAAAATATGGGCTAAACATTGGCAAGAAAAAAAAAACTCAAGGTCCAAACCAGCATGCATAGCAAGGGTTTCAATTCTGTGATATAAATAAGGATAGATTTTTTAAAAAAATAAGTGATGATAGAGTTTAAAAAAAAATCTGTCTTCTGATTTTTTTATAAGTTTCGATTACTTGAGATTTATTTTTTTTGGGGGGGGAAATGCTTGAATTCAATATCGGTAATAGGAAACAAATTCAAGGCTCTAGCTCTGATGACGCCAATCTTCTCCTGGGCATAATCTCATCTACAAAAAAGACTTTAAAGTTTAGATGAAATTAAAGAAATGCACATATGTGGCAGGACACGAATGAATTAAAGCAGAATACTGTAAACAAACTGGGCTTCCCAGGTGGCACTAGGAATCTGCCTGCCAATGCAGGAAACATAAGAGACGTGGGTTCGATCTCTGGCTTGGGAAGATCCCCTGGAGGAAGGCATAGCAATCCATTCCAGTATTCTTGCCTGGAGAATCCCATGGACAGAGAAGCCTGGTGGGCTACAGCCGATATGGTGGCAAAGAGTCAGACACGGCTGAAGCAACTAAGCACGCACATACAAAAACAAACTGAAAATTTTTTAATTATTTTGAAGAAAAGAGGCAGATTTGACTCTTTCAAGAAACCCATCTGTGCTTGAAGTTTACACTGTATACTGAAACTCTTACACCATATATGAAAACTTACCATATGGAAACTCTCCTACGCCGTCATAGAGTTTGCTGTAACCTCTCACCTCTAGCAGGAACAGTGAAACCGTGGGGATGCTCATCCATGGCATTGACTGGACAGAATGCATAATCTCTCGAGAGACCTGATTCTGAAAATGAAGTTTCCAATACTTACAAAGCACAGAATCTATGTTAAACAAAACTAGCACATAATTATTCCAGATTGGATTTTGAGCGTCTCTTTTATATGAAGGTTTAGTTCAGTCACTCAGTCGTGTGCAACTCCTTGTGACCCCATGAACCACAGCTCACCAGGCCTCCCTGTCCATCACCAACTCCCGGAGTCTCCCCAAACCCATGTCCATCGAGTCAGTGATGCCATCCAGCCATCTCATCCTCTGTCGTCCCCTTCTCCTCCTGCCCTCAATCCTTCCCAGCATCAGGGTCTTTTCCAATGAGTCAACTTTTCCCATGAGGTGGCCAAAGTATTGGAGTTTCAGCTTCAGCATCAGTCCTTCCAATGAACACCCAGGATTGAACTCCCTTAGGATGGACTGGTTGGATCTCCTTGCAGTCCAAGGGACTCTCAAGAGTCTTCTCCAGCACCACAGTTCAAAAGCATCAATTCTTCGACACTCAGCTTTCTTCACCGACCACTCTCACATCCATACATGACTACTGGAAACACCAGAGCCTTGACTAGATGGACCTTTGTTGGCAAAGTAATGTTTCTGCTTTTCAATATGCTATCTAGGTTGGTAACAACTTTCCTTCCAAGGAGTAAGCGTCTTTTAATTTCATGGCTGCAATCACCATCTGCAGTGATTTTGGAGCCCCCTCAAGATAAAGTCTGACACTCTTTCCACTGTTTCCCCATCTATTTCTTATGAACTGATGGGACCAGATGCCATGATCCTAGTTTTCTGAATGCTGAGCTTTAAGCCAACTTCTTCACTCTCCTCTTTCACTTTCAGCAAGAAGCTTTTTAGTTCCTCTTCACTTTCTGCCATAAGGGTGGTGTCATCTGCATATCTGAGGTTATTGATATTTCTCCTGGCAATCTTGATTCCAGCTTGTGCTTCTTCCAGCCCAGCGTTTCTCATGATGTACTCTGCATATAAAGTTAAATAAGCTGGGTGACAATATACAGCCTTGGCGTACTCCTCTTCCTATTTGGAATCAGTCTGTTGTTCCATGTCCAGTTCTAACTGTTGCTTCCTGACCTGCATACAGGTTTCTCAAGAGACAGGTCAGGGGGTCTTACTGGAAAGGTATTCCCATCTCTTTCAAAATTTTCCACAGTTTATTGTGATCCACACAGTCAAAAGCTTTGGCATAGTCAATAAAGCAGAAATTGATGTTTTTCTGGAACTCTCTTGCTTTTTCAATGATCCAGTGGATGTTGGCAATTTGATCTCTGGTTCCTCTGCTTTTTCTAAAACCAGCTTGAACATCTGCATGTTCATGGTTCACATATTGCTGAAGCCTGGCTTGGAGAATTTTGAGCATTACTTTACTAGTGTGTGGTACTTACCTCCAAATTGCTTCTACCAAAATGTTACTGTTTGGGCAGAAGTGTGTAAGAAAAACATTCCTTTTGCAGGAAGCAAATGCAACAAATATTTTAATTTCTAAAACTTTTCCCTCCCTTCCTACAAAATCTCTATTCCAAATTTCTATTTACAGAGTAATCATTTATTTCATAATTAACTTCCATCCCCAACCCTCTCTACTCTCCACCCCCCCCCACCCAATTCTTTGTAGTGACTGACAAATACAAATAACTGAAACAGAAAAGTCACTGAACAGGTCTTTATCTGCTGAGTTTGGATTATCTAGTAAAAAACTATATACATAGTAAAAGCATATTTCAGTTTGTGAAAGTTTAATATTAAAACAATTATACAAATGTATACATTTATTCATCACTATTAGCAAAGAAATTCTTGTCTATGTGTCTAGCAAGACCAGGCTTATAGTTTAAAAAAAAAAAAAAGTATAATGTTTGCTGTGGGTTTGTCATATATAGCTTTTATTATGTTGAGGTATGTTCCTTCTATTCCTACTTTTTGGAGGGTTTTTATCATAAATGGATGTTGAATTTTGTCAAAGGCTTTCTCTGCATCTATTGAGATAATCATGTGATTTTTATTTTTCAATTTGTTAATGTGGTGTATTACATTGATTGATTTACGAATACTGAAGAAACCTTGCATCCCTGGGATAAAGCCTACTTGATCATGATGTATGATCTTTTTGATGTGTTGTTGGATTCTATTTGCTAGAATTTTGTTGAGGATTTTTGCATCTAAGTTCATCAGTGATATTGGCCTGTAGTTTTCTTTTTTTGTGGCATCTTTGTCGGGTTTTGGAATTAGGGTGATGGTGGCCTCATAGAATGAGTTTGGAAGTTTACCTTCCTCTGCAATTTTCTGGAAGAGTTTGAGTAGAATAGGTGTTAGCTCTTCTCTAAATTTTTGGTAGAATTCAGCTGTGAAGCCATCTGGTCCTGGGCTTTTGTTTTTTGGAAGATTTCTGATTACGGTTTCAATTTCCGTGCTTGTGATGGGTCTATTAATATTATCTATCTCTTCCTGGTTTAGTCTTGGAAAGTTGTACTTTTCTAGGAATTTGTCCATTTCATCCAGGTTGTCCAGTTTATTTGCATATAGTTGCTGATAATAGTCTCTTATGATCCTTTGTATTTCTGTGTTTTCTGTTGTGATCTCTCCGTTTTCATTTCTAATTCTGTTGATTTGGTTCTTCTCCCTTTGTTTCTTGATGAGTCTGGCTAATGGTTTGTCAATTTTATTTATCTTCTCAAAGAACCAGCTTTTGGCTTGGTTGATTTTTGCTATGGTCACTTTTGTTTCCTTTGCATTTATTTCTGCCCTGATCTTTAAGATTCTTTCCTTCTACTAGACCTGGGCTTCTGCATCTCTTCCTTTTCTAGTTGCTTTAGGTGTAAAGTCAGGTCATTTATTTGATTTTTTTCTTGTTTCCTGAGGTGAGCTTGTATTGCTATGAACTTTCCCCTTAGCATTGCTTTCACAGTGTCCCATAGGTTTTGGGCTGTTGTGTTTTCATTTTCATTCATTTCCATGCATAACTGAATTTCAGTTTTGATTTCTTCTGTGATTTGTTGGTTATTCAGCAGTGTGTTGTTGAGCCTCCATATGTTGGAAATTTTGAAAGGTTTTCTCCTATAATTGATATCTAATCTCACTGCATTGTGGTCAGAAAAGATGCTTGGGATGATTTCAATATTTTTGAATTTATCAAGGTTAGATTTATGGCCCAGGATGTGATCTATTCTGGAGAAGGTCCCGTGTGCACTTGAGAAAAAGGTGAAATTCCTTGTTTTGGGGTGGAATGACCTATAGATATCAATTAGGTCTAGTTGATCTATTGTATCATTTAAAGTTTGAATTTCCTTGTTACTTTTCTGTCTAGTTGATCTATCCATTGGTGTGAGTGGTGTATTAAAGTCTCCCACTATTATTGTGTTGTTGTTGATTTCCCCTTTCATACTTGTTAGCATTTGCCTTACATATTGTGGAGCTCCTATGTTAGGTGCATAAATATTTATAATTGTTATTTCTTCTTCCTGGATTGATCCTTTGATTATTATGTAATGTCCATCTTTATCTCTTTTCACTGCCTTTATTTTAAAGTCTACTTTATCTGATATGAGTATTGCCACTCCTGCTTTCTTTTGGTCTTTATTCGCATGGAATATCCTCAATGGTGAAAAGCTGGAAGCATTCCCCCTGAAATCAGGAACAAGACAAGGGTGCCCACTCTCACCACTACTTTTCAACATAGTTTTGGAAGTCTTGGCCACAGCAATCAGAGCAGATAAAGAAATCAAAGGAATCCAGATTGGAAAAGAAGAAGTAAAACTCTCTCTGTTTGCAGATGACATGATCCTCTATATTGAAAACCCTAAAGACTCTACGAGAAAATTACTAGAGCTAATCAGTGAATATAGCAAAGTTTCAGGATACAAAATCAACACACAGAAATCCCTGGCATTCCTATACACTAACAGTGAGAAATCAGAAAGAGAAATTAAGGAAACAATTCCATTCACCATCGAAACAAAAAGAATAAAATACTTAGGAGTATTTCTACCTAAAGAATCAAAAGACTTGTATATAGAAAACTATAAAACACTGATGAAAGAAATCAAGGAGGACACAAACAGATGGAGAAATGTGCCGTGTTCGTGGATTGGAAGAATCAACATAGTGAAAATGAGTATACTACCCAAAGCAATCTATAGATTCAATGCAATTCCTATCAAGCTACCAGAGGTCTTTTTCAAAGAATTAGAACAAATAATTTCTCAATTTGTATGGAAATACAAAAAACCTCGTATAGCCAAAGCAATCTTGAGAAAGAAGAATGGAACTGGCGGAATCAACCTACCTGACTTTAGGCTATACTACAAATCCACAGTCATTAAGACAGTATGGTACTGGCACAAAGACAGAAACATAGATCAATGGAACAGAATAGAAAGCCCAGAGATAAATCCACGCATCTATGGACACCTTATCTTTGACAAAGGAGGCAAGAATATACAATGGAGAAAAGACAACCTCTTTAACAAGTGGTGCTGGGAAAACTGGACAGCCACTTGTAAAAGAATGAAACTAGATCACTTTCTAACACCATACACAAAGATAAACTCAAAATGGATCAAAGATCTAAGCATAAGACCAGAAACTATAAAACTCCTAGAGGATAACATAGGCAAAACACTCTCTGCCATAACCCAAAGCGGGATACTCCATGACCCACCTCCCAGAATATTGGAAATAAAAACACGAATAAACAAATGGGACCTAATTAAAATTAAAAGCTTCTGCACAACAAAGGAAACTATAAGCAAGGTGAAAAGACAGCCTTCAGAATGGGAGAAAATAATAGCCAATGAAACAACAAACAATTAATCTCAAAAATATACAAACAACTCCTGCAGCTCCATTCTAGAAAAATAAACAACCCAATTAAAAAGTGGGCCAAAGAACTTAACAGACATTTCTCCAAAGAAGATATAAAAATGGCTAACAAACACATGAAAAGATGTTCAACATCACTCATTATCAGAGAAATGCAAATCAAAACTACAATGAGGTACCACTTTACACCAGTCAGAATGGCTGCCATCCAAAAGTCTACAAGCAATAAATGCTGGAGAGGATGTGGAGAAAAGGGAACCCTCTTACACTGTTGGTGGGAATGCAAACTAGTACAACCACTATGGAAAACAGTGTGGAGGTTCCTTAAAAAGCTGCAAATAGACCTGCCATATGACCCAGCAATCCCACTGCTGGGCATATACACCGAGGAAACCAGAATTGAAAGAGCCACGTGTACCCCAATGTTCATCGCTGCATTGTTTACAATAGCCAGGACATGGAAGCAACCTAGATGCCCATCAACTGACGAATGGATAAGAAAGCTGTGGTACATATACACAATGGAATATTACTCAGCATTAAAAAAAAATTCATTTGAAGCAATTCTACTCAGATGGACGAAACTGGAGCCCATTATCCAGAGTGAAGTAAGCCAGAAGCAAAAACAACAATATAGTATATTAACGCATATATATGGAATTTAGAAAGACGGTAACGAGAACCCAACATACGAGACAGCAAAAGGAACGCAGATGTATAGAATAGACTTGTGGACTTTGTGGATGAGGGTAAGGGTGGGATGATATGGGAGAAGGGCATTGAAGCATGTTAATTTTCATATGTCTAGTCAATCGCCAGCCCAGGATTGATGCTCGGGACTGGTGCAGCGAGATTTCCCGGGGGGGAAGGAGGAGGGAGGGGGATTCCGGAGGGGAAGCATATGTAAACCCATGGTGATATCATGACAATGTATGGCAAAAACAATTAAAAAAAATAATAAATAAAAAAATTAAAAAAAAAAAAAGAAATCAACTATACTCAATAAAATAAATTAAAAAAAAAAAAAGTACAGTTTGTCTGTTTAAAGAAAGGAAAGAGAGGACTAGTTCTCCCAAAATATCCTATTTGGAGATGGTTTTAGAAACTATAAAGCTTATAACCAGTTTAATCTGAAAATCTCACAAATATTGATATATCACATTGCTATTTTTACTGTAATAGTAATTAAACAATAGATAAGAAAACCACTTACCTTTAAAAATTGTGGATGCTTCATTAATAAATGATCATAGACAAAATAATAACTCAGTGTTGCAAAGAAGAAATACAGTATATAAGCACCGAGATTTGTCACAATCAGGAGAGTGATAGCTTGTCGGAAGATGTTGTCCTCTGGCCATGTGGCTGGATATATGTACGGTGTAAAAAAATAATAATCTGCAATACTGAGTACAAGATCCATCTTAGCCCCTAAAGGATAAACAGGTAACAACAATTACTTTCCCACGTTGACATTTCTCAAAGCAAAAACTTTTCAGAAAAACTCTATATGAAGTTCCTGCCTTCATAAGCATGTGAAGCACAAACCTGCTGCTACTACAATCCTATAAATGCCATCATTAGAGCCAGAAGGGGTCTTCAATGTCATCTCTGGATTAGGGCCCATCTTACACATGGGGACACCAAAGCTCAGTGAGAGGAACTGGGGCCCAGAAAACTTCTTCTCCAAGGCCAGGCTGATGGGTGGCGTCAAGTCCAGATCTAACTGCATCTCTGTTTTTCTCCACTATGTCCTATTGCCAGAGGACACGGTAATAGCATGCAAACAGTAAAGGTATTTAAATGGCTTTCTCCTTCCGCTACAAGTTTCAGCCGCATCTTTCTCCTAAAAGGAGTCATATTTCAGAGACTTTTGCTTCAGTGCTGAGACTTCAGGTCAATTCCCTAAAGGGATCTATGTTGGGACCACAACCATAAAAGTCAGAGACTATCTATTTTTGTGACTGACCCGAACTCTCACTGATGGAACAAAAGATGTATTCTTGACACTGAAAACTAGAATACATTTATTCCTCCCACCCCCGCTGCCTGCTTCCCAGCAGTCAGGGGTTGGCAAACTGTGGTCCCACATGGCCTGAACCCAGCGCCTGTTTCTGTAAAGAAGCTCTGATGAAACACAGCTGTGTTCACATGTGTCTATTATATTGTCTATAGCTGCTTCTCTATACTACAAAGTCAAGGTTGGGTCACTGTAACAGACACAGCATGGCTCACAAATGTTTATTATCTAGCCGTTTGAAAGGAAAGTATGCCAGCTCCTGTTCCAGATGCTTAAACTTTGAAAAACTTAAGTTGAGTCTATATTCATGTTCCTGCATATATTGTTCAGCAAATTCAGTCAGCTTTTGCAGGCTGATCACTGACTCCATCACTGACAGTCTATTTTCTCATTCTTCACTGCACTGTTGGTAGTGAGAAATGTGCCTAGGATTCTAAACAGCCCTCATCGATAACTAAAACTTTTGAACAACAGCAACAATAAGAAAAACAAGTCTGAAAATTGCCATTGGGTTTTCAGTCTCTTAAAATCAAATTCTAGAAGTTTTTTATTTATTAGGGTGTTTAGCTCCTTGTTTGTGTAATGAGTTGCAAGCATTTTTTCTCACATTGACATGGAAGAAAATTTATAATCAACTAATATAGATACCAGATATTGACATATATCCCTCACCATATATTGTTAATCCACTCAAACAACAATTAAGTATCAAGAACTACACCAGGTGATGAGCATACAAAGATTAAAAAGATTCAGTGTAAATCCATCTTCAAAGTAAGGCAGCTATAGGAAGGAATAGTTCTATCAATACAAGTGCTACAATAAAGGTGGTTGTTGTTTAGCTGCCTAGTTGTGTCCGACTCCTTTGGAACCCCATGGACTACAGCCTGCAGTTCTTCTGTCCATGGGATTTCCCAGGCAAGAATACCAGAGTGGGGTGCCATTTCCTTCTGCAGGGGATCTTTCCGACCCAGAGACTGAACCTGTATCTCCTGCATTGGGAGGTGGATTCTTTACCACAGGGCTATCCAGAAGCTAACAAAGGTGCATATATGCAAACTACAAAATTAGAAAAGACAACACAATTATCTCCTCTAACAACAGAAGGCTGTACAGTGAAGTACTTTGATTTGGGCTTTGAAGGACATTACCAGGAAAAAAAGAAGGGAGGGGGATAATTATTTCAATTAGAAATAACAACTGCAAAGGCATGGAAAGGCCATGGTACATTCATGGCTCGTGGGATGTGGCAAGGTGGATGCTTAACAGCGTGACAAGGGTGGCTCAGAGGGAAAAAAAAGTTGGAAGATGAACCTGGTAAAAGGAAACTGGTGTCAGACTGCTTTTGCTATTGGATCTAGAGCCCCGCAAAGGAATTTGAACTTTCACTCACACATGACGGGGGAGACACAAAAGACTTTTAATGAGGAAAGAGGTATAAACAGACCCATATAAAAACTGTTGCGTTAGGAATGTATTGTACTGATGAGACGCAGGGAGACTGGTTGCTCCTAACTAGTGTGGTACACTAACCTAGAGAGGATGATTGCCTGACCTCAGAAAACAGTTGTAAGAATAGACATATTTATCAGAGACTTAGAAGTCTAATGCAATCTATTATACAGAAAGAATAAACGACATGATCCTACTATATAGCACAGACAACATATTCAATATTCTGTTATAAACCATAATGGAGAAAAATATGAAAAACTCTCATCAGAAACTAACAAAACTTTGTAAATCAACTATACATCAATTAAAAAAGAAATCTAAGATGATTGTGAGATTTTTTACCTTGCCTGAATGGATGATGTTATCAAAATAGGGAATATTGTGGAGCTAGTATATTTGGGTGTAACAGGAACTTCTGGGGTACAAGGAATGATGGGTTCAGTTTGGATCTTAAGTCTAACTGCTGTGGCTCATCTGGACTCCTGGATAAAAGCAGCAGACTACACGCAAACGTGAATTTGAAGATCAAAAGGAGCCTAGTTGTTGAAGCCATAAAGGATAGAGCAGCAGGTCAAGTACATTAAGTAATATCTGAAACAAACATTTAAGAAGAACCTAATAACAGAAAAGAATATTGCTATATTTCTAAAGGCTGCTTCCCTAGTGGCTAAGACGGTAAAGAAACTGCCGGCAATGCAGGAGACCTGGGTTTGATCCCTGGGTTGGGAACATCACCTGGAAAAGGAAATGGCAACCCACACCAGTATTCTTGCCTGGAGAATCCCATGGACAGAGGAGCCTGGAAGGCTAAGTCCATAGGGTTGCACAGAGTCAGACATGACTAAAGCAAATTAGCATGCACACACACCCACACATATTTTAAAGGCTGGTAGGAGTTGGTGAACCAGGCTCGCATATTACCTATAATGCCAAACAGCCATAATTCCATATACATTAAGTCCCCTACATACGATTAAGTTCTGTTCCTAAGTCCAACAAAGTAAGCCAAAGAATCCAATAACACAATTGGCTACATAGTACTGTTTTGTAATAGGTTTATAATGCTTTTCACACAAAGAATACACAAAAAACAAACAAAAAATAAAACATTTTTAATCTTACCATACAATACCTTTAAAAGTACAGTAGTACAGTACAATAGCTGGCATATGAACAGGGGCTGGCATCAAGTGAACAGGAAAGACTTATTGACTAGAGGAGGGACAGTAGGAGAGAGTAGGAGGGAGATGGTAGAGCTGAAGGACTGTAAGCAACAGGAGACGGAGGGCAAGCTGCAATTTCACTGAGCTGACGGAATGCATGTTTACACCTTTGAAAGTTCAAAACTTGAAGGTTCCTATGTAGGGGACTTAGTATAGTATCTGGAACAGTATCACGTTGCCAAAAATAACTCAAACATTAACCATGAGCGTTAACTTTTTTTTATATTTAATTGTTAATATCTGATGTAAGTAAAGGCTTTAACAAGCTCTCAGTCCCTACCTATTAAAAAAACCTCTTAACTGAAGACCAGGCAAGTTGTATTGATTTGCATATTCCCTGTATATAACTGCTGTGATAGTAAACCAGTACCTAGAAGAAAGGAGGAAATGTACCTCAGACCATCTGAAGGCAGCTGAGATACTGTGAGATGAAACCTGTTTTAAAGTGTTTTCAGAATTTGTGGGATGTAGTAATTAGGTATTCACAAATATATTGCTGTAATTTCTGACATCTAACAAAAAAAGTTTGAAATCACTAACAATTACGATCTCAAAACTGCAGTCAATTTTGAAGTTTATATTCAAACCCACATCTATGAAATGGAGGAAGCTTATCTAGGTTAGGTTACAAAACTGTTCTAAGATTCAGAGATGAAGTATAGGGTGTGGCATTATCTAACATGTGGAACATCCTCAACAAACAGGAGCTATTATTACTACTGTTACAGGAACCACAGCCGAGTCAAAATTACTCTAACTTAAGGCAGAAAAAAGTGTTATTTGATTTTAAAAAACCGTTCATTTCTAATATCAACATTTACTATATATAAGGTACTATAAACATTAACTCATTTAACCCTTTCAGGATACACCCTAAAAGTTAGGTACTAGTATTATTCTTATAAGAAATCTGGACACAAAATTCCCAGAGCGATCAAGTAAACAAACGCTGGGGCTCGGATTCAATCACCCTCAGGCTGGTTGCAAAATCCACGGACATTAACCAACTTCTACTGCCTCTTCATCCCTCTCTCTTCAGCTCCTTAAAATTTTAAATTCTCAATGACCTTAGAAGCTCACATACTTTTGCATATAATTTTAAAGTGTTTATACTCCTAAAGCCAGGGGCTCTATAGGCATCTTAATTACACTACAATAACTGGGGCTTGCACAAATAATCACCAGTTCTTCAGCCTAATTTCTTTGCCGCTTGAAGAAGAAAAAAAAAAAATCCTGCAAGAACATAAAGAAATTCGTCGCAAAACGCTTCACTAGCGTTCAGTGGACTAACTCGCCTTGTAATAGATTTTCGCAATAGCCAACACCAAACATTTCATTTTCTTCGGATCCATTCTCATGTTTTGTTTCTTTCAAGTCCAAGCCTCCTCGTGCCCTGAAATACGCGCTCCGGCCAGGCAGAGGCCCCTAACCTCAACTCACCTCCCGCCAGCCCCCGGCCAGCGCGCGTGCCCTGCGCCCGGCACTCGCCCCATCACAGCCTCCCACCCAGCTACCGGCTCGTCCCCGCCAGTGGTCAGCGCAGGAGTCCTTGAGCCAAATTTCGCAGACAGAGCCCCAGCTCCTGCCGAAGGGCTTACGCCCAGGAAGCAGTCAACAAACGCCAGCGAGATGCGGGCGAAGGAGGGGGCGTGCAGACACGCCCTCAACTTCACCTCCTGGGTCTCGCCGAAGTCTCTCTACCCCCCACCCCGTCTTCCTCTCCTCACGCACCCCGCTCAGGTGTATTCGGCCTCCTTTCCCAGCCCCCATGACATCCTTACCTAGAAAGAATCGGCCGCCCACAGCCCGGCTGCCGACTCGGCTCCTCCCGGGCTTCTGCAGGTCCAGCTAGTGGATCGCCGAGGTCAGCCAAGCAGCCGAAGTCGGGAAGGGCGTCGCCTGACCTCACGCTCGGGGCGGACGGCGCCGCCAGCCAATCAGAGGCCAGCGACATAAGCTGATATGACGGCAGATCGCGCGACTTGGCCGTCGGCGGCGCTCAGCGGTCACGTGGCGCCGCGCGCTCGGACACGCCCCTTTTGCCCCGCTCCCGCTGAAGGAGGCGGGACCCGATTTAGGTACCAAGGTGGCAGAGCGTGGGGTTGGATTTTTGTTTGTTTTTTGCTTTCTCACCAGCGCTGGCGTGTGTAACGCAGTCTGGTAGGAAGCAGGTTATAGTTCAGTTCAGTCCAACGCTCAGTTATGGACTGCAGCGCTCAAGGCTGCCCTGTCCATCATGAACTCCCGGAGCTTGCTCAAACTCGTGTCCATCCAGTGGGTGATGCTATCCAACCATCTCATGCTTTGTCCTTTCCTTCTTCTCCCGCCTTCAGTCTGTCCCAGCATCAGGGTCTTTTCCAATGAGTCAGTTCTTCACATCAGTGGCCCAAGTACTGAAATTTCAGCTTCAGCATCAGTCCTTGCAATGAATATTCAGGACTGATTTCCTTGAGGATGGACTGATTGGATCTCCTTGCAGTCCAGGGACTCTCAAGAGTCTTCTCCAACAAAGGCATCAATTCTTCAGTGCTCAGCGTTCTTTAGAGTCCAACTCTCACATCCATGCATGACTACTGGAAAAACCGTAGCTTTCACTGCTGCTGCTAAGTTGCTTCAGTTGTGTCCGACTCTGTGCGACCCCACAGATGGCAGCCCACCAGGCTGCCCCGTCCCTGGGATTCTCCAGGCAAGAACACTGGGAGTGGGTTGCCATTGCCTTCTTCAGTGCATGAAAGAGAAAAGTGAATGTGAGGTCGTTCAGTCGCGTCAGACTCTTAGCGACCCCATGGATGGCAGCCCACCAGGCTTCCCTGTCCATGGGATTTTCCAGGCAGGAGTACTGGAGTAGGGTGCCATTGCCTTCTCGGACTGTGCTTTAAGGGAAGTAGAGATTTCCTTTGATGTGTGTGTTGGAAGCATGTTCAATTTAAGCTGTAAGTTGTTTGTCACTTTGCTAGTACCTGTTTCTCAATCTGGGGCCTACTCTTTTGTATTAACATTAAGTGATTTGAATTTGGCCAAACCAGTTTAAGTAGTGTTGAAATGCCAGAAATCTTTTTGTAGTACAGATAAAGCAGATTTATACAAGCTAATTAGTAAATCTGTATCTTCCTAGATGTTTGCTTTTGCATGGGAATGTGTAGTTTTTATTTTTGTAGTTATTAGTTTTTCTAAATATGAATTGCAGTGGTCACACTTTTGAATAGACCTTCCTGGAAACCACAGTGGAGCGCTAGCAAAGTCCAACCAGCACTGTCCAACCAGTTTAGAGTTTCCTGGAAATAAAGAGTCAGGCCACACAAGACCTGCTAGATCAGAAACTCTGGGAAGACTTCAAGAAGCTAGATTTAACAAACTGAGTTGATTCCAGTATTTGATGAAGTTTGGGCACCACAGCTCTAGTGAATAAACTTTAATGATAAAGTTTGGGTCACAAGAGTAGGAAGACAAGAGACGCCTGGAGTAACAGATAAATTTGGCCTTGGATTGCAAAATGAAGCAGTGCAAAGGCTAACAGAGTTTTGCCAAGAGAATGCGCTGGTAATAAAAACACCCTCTTCCAACAACACAAGAGAAGACTTTGCTATGTTTTTTCCAGTAATAATGTATGGATGTGAGAGTTGGACCATAAAGAATGCTGAGCACAGAAGAATTTATACTTTCAAACTGTGGTGTTGCAGAAGACTCCTGAGAGTCCCTTGGACTGCAAGGAGATCCAACCAGCCAATCCTAAAGGTAATCAGTCCTGAATGTTCATTGGAAGGACTGATGATGAAGATGAAACTCCAATACATTGGCCACCTGATGTGAAGAACTGACTCATGGGAAAAACCCTGATGCTGGGAAAGATTGAAGGCGGGAGAAGAAGGGAACAACAGAGGGTGAGATGGTCAGGTGACATCACCGACTTGATGGACATTCGAGTTTGAGCAAGCTCCAGGAGTTGTTGATAGACAGGGAGGCCTGGTGTGTTGTAGTCCATGGGGTCGCAAAGAGTTGGACATGACTGAATGACTGAACTGTTCTAGTGAATTTTTCCATTAGAAGAAAATCGAACTAGTACTTAGATTTTGCTCCCTCCAGAGTAACAAATAGAAGAAAATATGTGAAGTGGGAGATAACTAACTTAAGGAAGGGATATTTCCATTTCCTTATAGGACGATCAGAAGTGCTGCAGTGTAAGGGGAGAAAAATTAGGCTGTGCTTCCCTAGTGGCTCAATAGTACAAACCCACCTGCCAATACAGGAGATGCGGGTTTGATCCCTGGGTCACGAAGTACCCTGGAGAAGGAAATGGCAACCCACTCCAGCAATTTTGGGTTGGAAAAGCCCATGGACAGAGGAGCCTGGCAGGCTACAGTCCATGGGGTTGCAAAGACACAGGACATGACTTAGCAGCTAAAAAATAAAATAGTCTGGAAAACCTTTTATATGAATATTGTTTTAAATATCCTTGGGAAATAATGAAGAATCACAGCTAGTAGCCTTCTCTTTGATTTACCCTTGTATATCTGCTTCCATCACCTGAGTAAAATGCTTATCAAGGATCAGTTATATTTGTTTTCCATTGTTGACCTAAACTAAAATGGACTGGAATGGGTGAATTTAATTCAGATGACCTTTATATCTACTACTGTGGGCAAGAATCCCTTAGAAGAAATGGAGTAGCTGTCATAGTCAACAAAAGGGTCCAAAATGTAGTACTTGGATGCAATCTCAAAAACGACAGAATGATCTCTGTTCATTTCCAAGACAAACCATTCAAAATCCAAGTCTATGCCCTGAACAATAATGCTGAAGAAGCTAAAGTTGAATGGTTTTACGAAGACTACAGAAACTTCTAGAATTTAAGTACAACCCCAAAAAGATGTCCTTTTCATTACAGGGGACTGGAATGCAAAAGTAGGAAGTCAGGAAACACCTGGAGTAACAGGGAAATTTGGCCTTGGAATCCAGAATGAAGCAGGGCAAAGGCTAATAGAGTTTGCCAAGAGAACACGCTGGTCATAGCAAACACCCTCTTCCAACAACACAAGAGAAGACTCTACACATAGACATAACCAGATGGTTGACACCGAAATCAGATTGATTATATTCTTTGCAGCCAAAGATGGAGAAGCTCTATATAGTTAGCAAAAACAAGACCGGGAGCTGACTGTGGCTCAGATCATGAACTCCTTATTGCCTAATTCAGACTTAAATTGGAGAAAGTAGGGAAAACCATTAGACAATTCAGGTATGACCTAAATCAAGTCCCTTACGATTATACAGTGGAAGTGAGAAATAGATTTAAGGGACTAGATCTGACAGAGTGCCTGATGAACTATGGATGGAGGTTCGTGACATTGTACAGGAGACAGGGATCAAAGCCATCCACAAGAAAAAGAAATGCAAAAAAGCAAAATGACCATCTGAGGAGGTCTTACAAATAGCTGTGAAAGAAGAGAAGCAGAAAGCAAAAGAGAAAAGGAAAGATATACCCAACTGAATGGAGAGTGTCAAAGAATAGCAAGGAGAGATAAGAAAGCCTTCTTCAGTAATCAGTGCAAAGAAATAGAGGAAAACAATAGAATGAGAAAGACTAGAGATCTCTTCAAGAAAATTAGAGATACCAAGGGAACATTTCATGCAAAGATGGGCTCAATAAAGGACAGAAATAGTATGGACCTAACAGAAGGAGAGGATAAAAAGAAGAGATGGCAAGAATACACAGAAGAACCATAAAAAAAAGATCTTCATGACCCAGATAATTCTGATGGTGTGATCATTCACCTAGAGCCAGACATTGTGGAATGTGAAGTCAAGTGGACCTTAGGAAGCATCACTATGAACAAAGCTAGTGGAGGAGATGGAAGTCCAGTTGAGCTATTTCAAATCCTAAAAGATGATGCTGTGAAAGTGCTGCACTCATTATGCCAGCAAATTTGGAAAATTCAGCAGTGGCCAGAGGACTGGAAAAGGTCAGTTTTCATTCCAATCCCAAAGAAAGGCAATGCCAAAGAATGCTCAAACTACCACACAATTACACTCATCTCACACACCAGTAAAGTAATGCTCAAAATTCTCCAAGCCAGGCTTCAACAATACGTGAACTGTGAACTTCCAGATGTTCAAGCTGGTTTTAAAAAAGGCAAATAAACCGGAGTTCAAGTTGCCATTGAATTATCAAAAAAGCAAGAAAGTTCCAGAAAAACATCTATTTCTGCTTTATTGACTATGCCAAAGCCTTTGACTGTGGATGACAACAAATTGTGGAAAATTCTTAAAGAGATGGGGATACCAGACCACCTGACCTACCTTTTGAGAAATCTGTATGGAAGTCAGGAAGCAAGTTAGAACTGGACATGAAACAACAGACTGGTTCCAAATAGGAACCAGTATATTGTATATTGTCACCCTGCTTATTTAACTTAAATGCAGAGTACGTTATGAGAAACTCTGGGCTGGATGAAGCACAGGCTGGAATCAAGATTGTTGGGAGAAGTATCAGTAGCCCCAAATAGCAGATAACACCACTCTTAGGACAGAAAGCAAAGAGGAACTGAAGAGTCTCTTGGTGAAAGTGAAAGAGAAGAGTGAAAAAGTTGGCTTAAAGCTGAACATTCAGAAAACTAACATCATGGCACCTGGTTCCATCACTTCATGGCAAATAGCTGGGGAAAAAGTAGAAAGAGTGGCGTATTTTCTTTTTTGGGGCTCCAAAATCACTGTGGTCAGTGACTGACTGCAGCCATGAAATTAAAAGACGCTTCCTCCATGGAAGAAAAGTTATGACTAACCTAGATAGCATATTAAAAAGCAGAGACATTACTTTCTCAACAAAGGTCCATCTAGTAAAGGCCATGGTTTTTTCCAGTAATCATGTATGAATGTGAGAGTTGGATTATAAAGAAAGCTGAGCGTTGAAGAATTGATGCTTTTGAACTGTGTTGTTGGAGAAGACTCTTGAGAATCCCTTGGACTGCAAGGAGATCAAACCAGTCCATCCTAAAGGAAATCAGTCCTGAATGCTCATTGGAAGGACTGATGTTGAAGCTGAAACTCCAGTACTTTGGCCACCTGATGCAAACACCTGACTCATTTGAAAAGGCCCTGATGCTTGGAAAGATTGAAGGTGTGAGGAGAAGGGGACGACAGAGGATGAGATGGTTGGCTGGCATCACTGACTCGATGGATATGAGTTTGAGTGAACTCTGGGAGTTGGTGATGGATAGGGAGTCCTGGCGTGCTGCAGTCCATGGGGCTGCAAAGATTTGGACATGACTGAGCGACTGAACTGAGAACTAAGTTGACCTAAAAATATTCACATCTTTAAAAAATTGAGTGTTATGTTGTATTCAGTTGGAATTTTTAGGACTTCGAGCCTGGGGCACAGCATCTCAAGCAACCCTGAGAGAACTGCTCTAAAGAGGTGTGGGGGGGTGCAGGATGCGTAAGGAGCCAGGTTATATAGAAGTCTGCAACAAAGAGCAGGTAGTTTGAACATCAAGAGTATTTTTGTGAAGTAAAGAAAACCAGATATCCCAGGTTAAGGAATTTAGTGCTTTTTTATAAATGGGAAAATACAAGAATCTGGATGCAGCTTGGCTGGAGTCTCTGGCTCTGGATCTCTCAGAAGTTCCTGTCAAGGTATCAGCCAGGGCTGCCATCATCTCAAGGCTGTAATTTGGGGAGGATCCCTTCCAGCCTCACTCAATTGACTGTCAGCAACCTCAAAAGTTCTGCTGATAAGGTCACCCACAGGGCCATCAGCAACCAATAGGTCCTCATTGGCTGTTGGCATAGAGACTGGTTTCTCATTCACATTCAAGGGTGGTGAGTAATACTCTTTGTTCTTCTTTCTTCATGGATGGCTCAAGGTGGAGTCACTTGCTGGAGAGAGGGGGCGGTGACGAAAATGCAAGCCAAGAAGGAATTGCTGTTGCAACCTCTACCAGGATGAAATTTTAAATCAATCAGTCTGGGATTTCCTGGTCAAGACTGGTGAGCTAGTCTGCTTAAGGCCCCCTGTCGTCCCCCTTGCCTGAAACAACCCACTCTTTTAACTTCCTTGTCCCACCCTCTTTCTACCTATAAAAACCTTCCATTATGTTTTTATTGTTGTTTGTTTTATACGCTAGCATTTATTTTATAAAACAAACAACAACAACCAAAACAAAATGGAATTATTTTATGTCAGGTTCATTTGAATTTCAAAAATTTTAAACATAGCAAAAGTATTTGTGTGTGCGTGCATGCTAAGTTGCTTCAGTCATATTCAAATATTGGCAACCCATCACTGTAGATGGTGTTGCAGCCATGAAATCAAAAGATGCTTACTCCTTGGAAGGAAAGTTATGGCCAACCTAGATAGCATATTGAAAAGCAGAGACATTACTTTGCCAACAAAGGTCCGTCTAATCAAGGCTATGGTTTTTCAAGTAGTCATGTATGGATGTGAGAGTTGGACAGTGAAAAAGGCTGAGTGCCAAAGAATTGATGCTTTTGAACTGTGGTGTTGGAGAAGACTCTTGAGAGTCCCTTGGACTGCAAGGAGATCCAACCAGTCCATCCTAAGGGAGATCAGTCCTGGGTGTTCATTGGAAGGACTGATGTTGAAGCTGAAACTCCAATACTTTGGCCACCTCATGTGACGAGTTGACTTATTGAAAAAGACCCTGATGCTGGGAAGGATTGGGGACAGGAGGAGAAGGGGAAGACAGAGGATGAGATGGCTGGATGGCATCACCGACTTGATTGACATGGGTTTGGGTAGATTTCGGGAGTTGGTGATGGACAGGGAGGTCTGGCGTGCTGCAGTTCATGGGGATACAAAGAGTCGGACATGACTGAGCGACTAAACTGAACTGGACCATAGCTGACCAGGCTCCTCTGTCCATGGGATTCTCCAGGCAAGAATACTGGAGTGTGTTGCCATGCCCTCCTCCATGGGACCTTTCCCACAGAGGAATCGAACCTTGATCTCTTGTTTCCTGCATTGGCAAATGGGTTCTCTATTGCTAGGGCCACCTGAGAAGCCCCCTAAACAGTGGTTAGGGACTGACATTTGTATTAGCAGTTGAAATGCCTTAGATTGTTTATTGGCAGCAGGGTACAAAGGTGGTGCTAATGCCAATAGGGCACTATGGAAGTTAGTCTAAAAATTATCATGAGGCTTTATACAAGCAGCCACATTTGCTGCTGTTTAAGAATTTAGGGACACAGTCTTCTAACGCTAAGCAGTCATTTAACATTTCAATATTACGAAGTACTATAATAATTAGTTTGGCAAATATTTCAAAGTAAAGTAGAAATATATTTATAATGACCTCAGGTAGCATTGACCTGCAGCAGCTTGAAGCAGATTTTCACTTCCCAGCCAGAGACTGAAGTGGGGTCACAACCATGAGAGCTGAATACTAACCACTAGACCAGTGATTTTGTAGAGAAGAATCCACACAAAGATGGAAAGTAGTGAAACAAGTAAAGTGTTTATTAGGAGGAAAAAGAATATAGTACTTGTGGACAGAGGACTTCCCTGGTGGCAGTAAAGAATCCTGCAGCGCAGGAGACACAGGTTCAGTCCCTGGGTTGGAAGATCCCCTGGAGGAAGAAATGGCAACCCACTCCAATATTATTGCCTGGAAAAGTCCCATGGACAGAGGAGTCTGGCGGACTACAATCCATGGGGTTGTAAGAGTCAGACACGATTTAGTGACTAAACCACCACCACCACCACTTGTTGATAGACACACAGGCAGACTCAGAGGGTCGCGCCCTTATAGTTTAATCCACATATATGGAAGCATTTCTTCTGCATTTCCTTTGGTCAGTCATTTTGATTTGCCTGGTTCAGAGTCTGTATTTGGTATATCTCAGGATCCTCCCATTGATTCAATAGACATGGACTTGGGCAAACTCCAGGAGATGCTGAGGGACAGGGAAGCCTGGTGTGTTGCAGTCCATGGGGTCATAAAGAGTTGGACACTACTTGGTGACTGAACAACAGCAACAGGGATTCTCCCGTGTGCTCACACATCTCTCAGCCAAAGGGGATTCCAGTGAAGATGCCTGTGGGCAACCTTGACATCACTCCCCTCTCAGCTGGTCAGATGAGATGCTGCCCAAATTCGTGAATTGCTTGATAAGCTAAGTAGATCTTCAAATTTAGCAGGTTGAATTTTGATTTTTTTAACAAGGAAGGAGCAGTATCCATAAAGACCCCTGTGAATTACAGGGAGTAGAAGCAATGCCTCTTCAGAACTAGGTGATAAAACGAGGCTGTTGCAGAAGAAGAGATTTTCCTCCACCCTTCTGATTTCCTCTGGCTGGTCTAAGAATTAAGCTGACATGAGACAGGTTAACAAGGGAACATCAAACACCAGTCTAATAACACGTATACATGGGAGAGGCCCAGAAAAACTGAGTAACTCACCAAAATGGCCAAAGTCCTCACCTTAAATACCATTCTCAGCTACAGACAAAAGAGGATGTTGGAGGTAGTGGTTTTAGGACTTCAGAAGAGAGGAAGGCGATTCATGTGGACATGGAAAAGCAAACGTTTGGTAAGCAAACACCAGGTAGGCCATGCCACTGTGAAACAGAACCATCATGCCCAGAAGTTCCAAGAAATAACCAAGGGAGACTTTGGGTTGGACCCACAGGTAATTACAGAACAATTAATCTGTGACACATGAACTACTCATGTTGAGGTGTTGGCATTCATCCACGTGTGGACTGCTGGGGCCTGAAGATATCTGAGTTGTAAATACAAATTTTGACTAAAATAGAACCGGAGCACAGAGAGACCCTTGACTTACTGTTCAAGGAATGCAAAGCAGCTTATGGAGGTTCACCAGTGCCAGGTGGTGGATGCGACTAGAAAGAGAAGGGAGCTGGCTCTGCAATGGGTGATGAACCACGGCATGCAGCCTGTTCTGGGATGAAAAGTGGGACGATCGTGTGGCTAAAGAAGAGAATTTTTTTTTTTTGGCTGTGCTGGGTCTTCGTTGTGGCACCAGGCTTAGTTGCTCTGGTGCATATGGGATCTTAGTTCATCAACCAGGGGTCGAACCCAAGTCCCTAACATTGGAAGGCAGATTCTTTACCCTTCAACCATGAGGGAAGTCCCAAGAATTGTTTTATAAACAAGACAGAAGGAGAATGGACTGGTCACGTGGGTTCTGTTTGTTGGAATTCTTTGAGATCTGGAATGAATTTCTCCGTGGGGGAGTTTAATCTGCTTCTGTCAGGTTTCTGAGGATTCTACTAATCCAAGATCACTCTAAATTGAAACTCATTTTGAGGAGTCTAAGACCACCAAGATGACAAGAAATTGGCCTGAGATGTGACTTTCAGTTCTAAATTCTCACTGGCAATATCTTCCCTTTTTGCTAGTGTATTTAATTCCTTTGGAGTCTGCTGGAGTGGGGTGGGGAGTGAGATTTTTGTGAAAAAGTAGATATCCAGATACCTATGTCACCAAGTAATCAGAAACAGAATGAAAATCACCTTTTTGATGAAAGAGGCTGGCATTTTATTTACTGGCATTTTTACATAATGAGTAAGCTATTTCTAAATGTCTTTGCTTTAGAAAATGTTGGGGAAAGGAAAGAAATAGAATGACTAGGCCAAATGTCAGAGAGCTGGACCTAATCCCCCAAACATCTTTTATTTACTCATTGCCTTACTTGTTACCAATGGACTTCATTCGTTTTTATTTTTTGGCTGTGCTGGGTCAGCATTGCTGCACAAGGGCTTTTGCTAGTTGTGGGGAGAGGGGGCTACTCTAGTTGCAGTGCATGGGTTTCTCATTGTGGTGGCTTCTCTTTTTGTGGCCCAAGGGCTCCAGAGTTTGGGCTCAGTAGTTGTGACCCACAGGCTTAGTTGCCCAGTGACATGTGGAATCCTCCTGGACCAGAATCCAACCTGTGTCCCCTGCGTTGACAGGCAGATTCTTAGCCACTGGACCACCAGGGAAGTCCCACCAATGAATAGATTTTAAATGCCAGGGCTAATCTTTAGTCTGGTCCCTAGTGCATGCATGCATGCTAAGTCACTTCAGGAGTGTCCGACTTTTTGCGACCCTATGGACCGTAGCCTGCCAGGCTCCGCACTGTTGTAAAGTAATTATCCCCCAATTAAAATAAAGAAACATACTCTATATATATATTGGAGGAAGAAAAAAGTATACCGGAGTGGGTTGTCATGCCCTCCTCCAGGGGATTTTTCCCAGCCCAGTGATCGAACCTGCGTCTCTTACATCTACCTGTGTTGGCAGGTGGGTTCTTTACCACTAGTGCCACCTGGGAAGCCCCCTGGCCCCTAGTTTAGTGACATAAGACTTCAGTTGCCTCTGATATAAAGACAGAACACGGATTGACACTGTGTTCATTTTCTGTGCCTGCCCTTACAAAGTACCATTGGGTGGCTTAAAACAATAGAAATGCATTGTCTTAACAATTCTGGAGGCTGGAAGTCCAAAACTCAAAGTGCTGGCAGGGCCATGTGCCCACTGAAACCTCTCGGGAAGAGCTTTCATGCCTCCTCCTAGCTTCAGGTAGAGGCCATCAATCCTTGGTGTTGCTTGCTTTGCAAGCACCCTCTGTCTCTGGTATTACATGATGTTCTCCTGTGTGTCTGCCCCAGTTCCCCTCTTTTTATTAAGGGACATCAGGCGTATGGAATTAAGGGTCCCCGCTACTCCATCATGACCTCATTTTCATTAATATTTATCTACAACAACCCTATTTCCAAATAAGGTCACATTCTTTTAAAAATTAATTATTTATTTCTAGCTGCACTGGGTCATTGTTGCTGCTCACAGGCTTTCTCTACTTGCAGAGAGCGGGGGCTCCTCTCCAGCTGAGGTGCACCGATTCTCATTGCAGTGGCTTCTCTTGCTGTGGAGCATAGGCTCCAGAGCGCTGGCTCAGTAGGGGTGGCACATGGGCTTAGTTGCTCCAGGGCGTGTAGGATCTTCCCAGACCAGGAATTGAACCTGCGTCCCCTGCACTGGCAGGTGGGTTCGTAACCACTGAACCACAAGGGAAGCCTCTAAGGTCACATTCTGAAGTACTAGGTGTTAAGATCCAATGTATTTTTTCTTGTAACTCAATTTAGCTCATAAGACCTACCCTTCTGTCTTCCTCAATGCACATCATACATGTCCTATCTACCTCAGTTATAGCACTTGTCATTATTTAAAATAAACTATTTTTGGTATATAGCACACATAGAAATGAAAACATACACATGACAAATGTACATGTTGAGGAATAATTGCAAAATTTACACACACGTTGCCATCACTCAGTTAAAAGAGAGGACATTACCAGAACCCTAGAACCCTCCTCATACCCCCTCTGAGTTACAGGCCTTCCTAACCATAGTCACCATCCTCATTTCTAATTTTTGTTTTGCCTGGTTTTGAAGTTTATATGATTAGAATAATTCTATCCCTATTCTTTTGCCTTTTGTGTCATTTATTTGATAGTCCGTTTGTGAAATGATGCAAATCATCACTGTAGCAATCCTTTATTTTCTTTTCTGCTTACTTGTCCACTGTATGACTATACTGTGTTTATCCACGGCACCTTTTGTATTTGTTTATCCATGGCACCATCAATAAATATTTAGCTTGTTTTCACCTTGTGCTCTTACAAATAATGTCATCAAGGTCTTTCTGACAGACATTGTTGACACACGTGAAGTACCCATCTATGTTTTGTATTTCTTTAGGAGTAAGTAGCCAGATCTTAGGCTCTACACACCTTTATTAGTTTGAATACATTGCTATCAAACCAGTTTTCAATGTGTGAACTAATTGAACTAATTTCTCCAGAGGTCTACATTTGTCTATCCTCTGCCAACAACAGCAGCATATGAGTTTCAGTTGCTTTAGATTCTTTTGCAATACCAGGTGTGAGGTGTTATCAGTTTATTAAATTGTATCTATTCTGTGGGTATGTAATGGTATTTTACACAGATGCTGGTGTTCATTTAAACTTCATCGGCTAATGTTTTCATGCTTATTGGCCATTTTTGAATGTGGCCAACGTACTTTGTTGATGTGCCTATTCTGACATTTTGCCCCTATATTTGCTACCGAATTGTCTACATTAAAAAACATTACTCTGTAGCCTATGTTTATATATTCTGGATATATAATTTTTCAATGTATTGCTGATATTTTCTCCCAAACTGTAGTTTGAATTCTGTTTGTCTTAATGACATCTTTTTTTCTTCTTCTTCTGTGCTGAGTCTGTGTTGCTGCACATGGGTCCTCTCTGGTTGTGGCTAGCGGGAGCTACTCTCTAGTTGGGGTGCGTGGACTTTTCATTTCAGTGGCTTCTCTTGTTGTGTGGCACAGGCATTTGGGCACGTGGGCTTTAGTAGTTGTGGCACACAGGCTCTAGGGTGAAGGCTCAGTAGTTGTGGCGCATGGGCTTAGTTGCCCATTGCATGGGGAATCTTCCCAGAGCAGGGATCAAACCCATGTCCTCTGCATTGACAGGCAGGTTCTTAATGACTGGACCACCAGGGAAGTCCAATATCTTTTGATATACGTATTTTGTTCAATTTCTAGGTATTTGATGATTGTTGTGCTATTTCAAATGAGACGATTCTCAGGGTTTGGTTTTTTTCTTTTTTTTTTTAATTGAAATATAGTTGATTTATAAAAAAAATTCTCTTCCTTATAGTTTGTTGTTAGTGTATAGAAATACAACTGATTTCTGTATATTAATCTTATATTCTGCAACTTTGTTGAATTTATTTATGGTATTTAATAGCTTTTTGGAGGCATCTTTAGGATTGTCATGTATTGTCATGAAATCATGTCATCTGTAAACAGTGATGATTTTACTTTTTCCTTTCCAATTTTGATGTCGCTAATTTGTTTTCCTTTTTTGGTTGCTATGGCTAGGACTTTCAATACCATGTTGAATAAAAGTGGTGAGAGTGGACATTCTTATTTGTTCCTGATCTTAGAGGAAATGCTTTCAGCTTTTGATGGTTGAATATGATATTAGCTGTGGGCTTGTCATATATGGTCTTTAATGTTGAGATATGTTCCCTAAAGATTTTATAATAAATGGACATTGAATTTTGTCAAAGGTTTTTTCTATTGAGATGATCACATGATTTTTATTCTTCCATTCATTCATGTGGTGTATCCCATTTGATTGATTTGCAAATATTCAACCATTGTTGCATCCCTGGGATAAATCCCAGCTGACCAAGGTGAATAACCTTTTCAACGTGTTGGTGAATTTTTTTCTAATATTTTGTTTAGGATTTCTGTGTGCACCTTTGCTCATCAGTGATATTGGCCTGAAATTTTTCTTTTGTGGAGCCCTTGTCTGGTTTTGGTATCCAGGTGATGCTGTCTTTATGGAGTTACTATCAGTTTCTCCCTTTGTGTTTATTAATATTTGCTGTATGTATTTACATGTTCATAGGTTGGGTGTATTTATATTTACAGTTATTATATATTCTTGTTGGATTGATTCCTTTAGCATAATGTAATGTCCTTCTTTGTCTCTTTTTAGAGTCTCCCTCTGAGAGTCTGTTTTGTCTGATGTAAGAGTTGCTACCCCAGCTTTTTTTCTGTTTCCATTTGCATGGATACTTTTTTCCATCCCCCCACTTTCAGTTTTTCTCTGCATCTCAAGTGAGTTTCTTATATGCAGTCTATATATGGATGTCGTTTCTTTATTCATTCACTCCATGTGTTTTGATTGGAGCCTTAGGTCAATTTACATTTAGAGTAATCATTGATATATGTATGTACTTATTACCATTTTATTAATTGTTTTATAGTTTTTTTTGAACCTTTTTTCTTCTTTTATTTTTTTATTTTGTGATCTGATGACCATCTTTAGTTTTATGTTTGGATTCCTCTTTCTTTTTTTGTATGTATATATTATATGTTTTTGGTTTGTGGTTACCATGAGGTTTATAACAAGAATTTTTTTAAGTTGATGATCTCTTAAATTGAAATGCATTTTTGAAAAAACCTGCAAGCTTACTTTCCCTCTCATGTTTAATGTTGTTGACCTCATATTTTGCATCTTTTAATTTTGTGTATCTCTTAGCTATTTATTGCGGAGGTAGATGATTTACTACTTTTATCTTTTAATTTTTATTTTAACCTTTAAGCTTTAAAAGTGGCTGATCTATTATCTTTACCAAATGTTTTTACCAATGAGATTTTCCTTTTTGTAATGTTCATGCTTCTAGCTGTGGTCTTTTCTTGTCCACTTAGAGAAGTCCCTTTAACATTTCTTGTAAAGTCAATTTAGTGGTGCTTTTGCTTATCTGTAAAACTCTTGCCATCTGATTGATAGCCTTGCTGGTTATTCTTGGTTGTAGGTTTTTTTCCTTTCATCACTGTGATTATGTCATGTGAATCTCTTCTAATCTGCCAAGTTTCTACTGAAACTGTCTACTGATGTCACTTGAAGTCTTATGAAAGTTCCCTTTTATGCAACTAGTTGCTTTTCCCTTACTGCTTTTAAAGGTCTTCAAGTGTTACCATTTCAATTCCAATACGTTTTGGTGCATTCCCTTCTGGGTTAATTTTGTTTGGAATTGTACTTAATGGATCTGGATGCCTGTTTCCTTTGTCACGGTAGGGAAGTTTTAAACTTTTATCTCTTCAGATAAATTCTCTGCCCCTTTCTCTTGCTCTTTTGCTTCTGGGAGCTTGTTACTGTTAGCGTGCTTGATAGTGTCAAGGAAGTCTTTCAAATTATTCTCATTTAGAACAATTTTTTAAATCTTTTTTCTGCTTAGCTTGGGTAATTTTGACTCTACTATCTTCCAGTTCATTGATTTGTTCCTCTGTATCATCTAATTTGTTGATTCCTTCTAGTGTAATTTTTCAGACATTGTACTCTTCAGCTCTGTTTGGATCTTCTTGTTCATATTTTCTAAGTCTTTGTGAAACTTCTCCTAGGCTTGTTGAACAAACACCTTTATGATCATCCCCTTGAACTCTTTATTGGGTAAATTGCTTATCTTCACTTTACTTAGTTCATCTTCTAGAATTTTATCTGATTATTTTGTTTGCAACATATTCCTATGTAGCCTCATTTAACCTAATTCCCCAAGTTTATGAGTGTGTATTGAATAGATTTGTTGCATACATGTGTGCCCAGTTACTTCAGTCATGTCTGACTCTTTGTGACTCCATGAACTGTAGCCCCCTAGGCTTCTCTTGTTGGAGCCACACGTTCCGGGAAACAAACTCACTCAGAAGGACTATGCAGACAGTGGAGTGCATTTTATTACACCAGTGGGCCCAAGGCAGAGTCTCCTCTTAGCCAAGGACCCCAACCAATTTTTGTGAAAACCTTATGTACCCTAAGTGTACTTGCTCAAACTCACCTCCCCAAATACCTTGAAACTAGTCTGGACAAGGTAAAAGAGAGATGCAATCAAAGTTAACCCATGAGTCATGTGTCATTAGATTAGATAAACAGTGGATATTTGTCAATAGGCCTGTGGTCCTATCCTGATAAACATAATGGAATTTATGACTTTGTTCTGTTGCAGAGATAATTAGCATATTCTTTTAGGCAATGGAGAGTCCCAGTACAAGTCCTGAGGCTGTTTTATCCAGGGGGGCCTGGTTTTCCATTGGTATGCCATTTCTTTTTTTTTTTTTTTTTTTCCTTTTTTTTTTTTTTTTAATTATTTTTTTAGCCATACATTGTTATGATATCGCCATGGGTTTACATATGCTTCCCCTCCGGGTCCCCCCTCCCTCCTCCCTCCCCCCCGGGAAATCTCGCTGCACCAGTCCCGAGCATCAATCCTGGGCTGGCGATTGATTAGACACATGACAATTAACATGCTTCAGTGCCCTTCTCCCATCTCATCCCACCCTTACCCTCATCCACAAAGTATGCCATTTCTATAGACATCGGACTGGAAGTTCAGAGTCCACTGGGAGGGTGACTGTGTCTGTAGCCTAGTGTTCGCAGCCTGGCCCAAGACGGAGTCCCGTTCTGTCTGTTTCCTCCTTCGCTCTGTCCATGGGATTCTCTAGGCAAGGATACTGGAGTGGGTTGCCATTCCCTCCTCCAGGGATATTCCTGACTCAAGGGTCAAACCCGCATCTTTCTTGTCTCCTGCATTGCAGGCCAATTCTTTCCCAGTGTGCCACTGGGAAAGCCCAAATAGGTTGGTTACATTTCCTGACCATGGAGAAGTGAGTTTATGTAGGAGACATCCTATGGTGTCTAGCAGCACACTCCCCACTGTTTCCTTGAGCTTTATGCTCTAAAAGTACCCCTTGTGTGGGCTGCATGTGCCCTTCTGTTGTGATGGGGCCAACTACTGTGGACACACTGGTAAGTGGGGCTGGTCCCTGGCCCTGCTGGCTGCCAGGGTCTGCCCAGTTTGGACCCTTCGAGCTGCTGATGGGTGAGGCCAGGTCTTAGGGTGGCTGATTGTACAGCCTGGGTGTGTCCTAGTACTGATGCTGACTGGTGGGCAGGCAATCCCTGGTCTAGAGGGAAGACTCCAAAATAGCACTTGCCAGCACCTGTGTCCTTGTGGTAGAATGGCCTCTCAAAAATGACTGCTTTCAGGATCTGTGTCCCCGGAGGAAACCCTGGTTGTCTTCTGTTTCTCCAGGAAGCTCTCCATGATCAATAAGTGGGTCTGAACTAGGAGCTTTCAAATAACTGCAGATCCCATAACTCTGTATGGGATCTCAGAGCACATGAGTTTTTGCATGAGCCATTTAAGAGTGGAATCTCTTCTTATAGCCCTCCAGCTCTTCTCTGCAAGCCTTCAAAGTCAGATATTCTGGGAACTCCTCTTCCCTATGAAGGACCTCAGCTTGCCCTAGATACTCAATTTCTGCATATATAATCACCCCAGGTTCTACTAGTCCCCAACACACTGCTACCTGACAACGAGTTGAACAGTCTGACGAGAATCTTGGGGGTTAGGGGTACTCTGTCTACCTCCCCCTGAACCAGCCTGGCCACTGCACCCAGCCCCTGCTCATCATCCACTGACCCACTCATTGCTCCACAGCTGATCCAGGCCTTTCTACTGTTTAATTTGTTTTTTTTCAAAATTTTTTTAAAATTTTATTTTATTCATGGCTGTGCTGGGTCTTTGCTGCTGCATGTGGGTTTTGCCTAGTTGGGGCAAGTGGGGTCTACTCTTGCTTGCGGTGAATCGGCTTCTCTTTGCATTAGTTTCTCTTGTTGCAGAGCACGGGCTCTAGAGTGCAGACTCAGTAGTTGTGGCGCACAGGCTTAGTTGCCTCACGACGTGTGGAATCTTCCTGGACTGGGGCTTGAAGTTGTGTTCTCTGCCTTGGCAGGTGGATTCTTAATCATTGGATTGCCCGGGAAGCCTCACCTTTTTATAAAATGAACTGGATATTCTTTGAAATTCCATCTTACCTCCTCTAACTATACCTATTTGAGGAATTTTTAAGTGGTGTTTTTAAAATTACAATGTATATCTTTAACTTATCATAGTTTATTTTCAAATAGTAGTATACTACTTTGTGAGCTATATAAGGACCTTACAATAATATGGTTCTATTTTCCCCCTCTTCTTTTGTCTTCTGTTGCATATTTTACCTCTCTCTACACATGCTATAAACACCACAAAACACTGTTACTGTTTTTACTTTACATAGTCCATAGTATTTTAAAGCCATTTAGATATAAGTGGATGTCTAACTTTTAAACATAATGAAACTGATCTTTTTTTTTTTATTTACCCACTTGTTTTCTTGTGTTCTCCGTTCCTTGCTTCAGCTCTAAATTTTCATCTGGCATTCTTTCCTTTTAGCCTGAGTAACTCTTTGAGCATTTCTTGTAGTGCAACTCTTTTGGGGGTGAAATGGCTTTACTTCTGTCTATCTGAAAATGTGTTTATTTTACCTGTGCTTTTGCAGGATGTATTCTGCCATATGTAGAATGGTAGCTTGTCTTTTTTTTCCTTCAAGTGCTTAAAAGTTGTCTTTTCATTGTCTCTGGCCCACCTTGTTTCTAATAAGAAGCAGCAATAATTCTTATAGTTGTTTCTTTGTATGTAACTTCCCTGGTGGCTTCCCTGGTGGCTCAGACAGCAAAGAATCTGCCTGCAGTGTGGGAGACCCGAGTTCAATCCCTTAGTCAGGAATGTCCCCTGGAGAAGGGAACAGCAGCCTACTTCAGTATTCTTGCCTGGAGAATTCCATAGACAGAGGCAGTCCATGGGGTTGCAAAGAGTCAGCTGCTTTTAAGATTTCCTCTTTATCTTGGTTTTCAGCAGTTTGAGTCTGATGTGCCTAGGTGTGTTGTGTTCTGTGTATATTGTGTGTGTGTGTGTGTGTGTGTGGCCATACACACGTGCTTATCTTGCTCAGAGTTTGCTAATTGAAATCTTTCAAAGGTTTTGGACAGTTCTCAGCAGTTATCTCTTCCACAATTTCTTCTGCGCCATTCTCTCTCATACTCTAACAACTACATCTATGTGTCCTGTAGATCTCAGATATTTTATTGTATTTTCTGTTGTTTTGATTCTTGCATTTCAGTTGATATAATTTCTATTGCTGTAAAGTGTATAGATCTTTTTCTTCCTCTGTGTCCAGGCTGCTTCTAATCCAATCAAATAAATTCTGCACTTATGATATATTTTTCATTTCTAGCACTTCCATGTGATCCATTTTTATCATTTCCATCTCTCTGCTGACATTCCCCATATGTTTGTGAATGTCCAAACTTTCCCACTTCTCCAGCTTTTCATTAGATCCTTTAACACATTTTCATAGTTATTTTAAAGTCCCCATCGCATAATTCCTATATCTGCTACATTTCCCAGTCCGATTCCTTCCTCCCTTGATCATGATTTCCATTTCCTTGGTTCTTTGTTTGTATCATAGTTTGCCTTGTACATTGGACACACTGTATATAAGAATAGTCGAGGCTGAAATAAATAATATTTCCCCCAGAAAATTGCTCAGCCTTACTTCTGTCAGGATGCTAAGAATCCCTAGCTCAGCAGAAGCACCAAGTAAGTACTAGTAAGACATCAGAAGTTTCATATATATATATATATTTTTTCCTTTATATTATTGTGTTGGTTTTGCCATACATTGACATGAATCCACCATGGGTATACATGTGTTCCACTTCCAGAACCCTCCTCCCACCTCCCTCCCAATTCTATCCCTCTGGGTCATCCTGGAGAAGTTTCTTTACTTGTTTCCATCTTTCTGAATCATGAGAGATTCCTTTATGTTTCATAGCCTGGACCCTAGCTTTTCGAGTTGCTGGAAATACCTCTTTGTCCTTCAGTTCCATCCCTACCTTTTTGTACCTAAGATCTCTCTATTTTCTACTATCCTGGGGTGGTTTCAGTCTGGCAGTCACTGCTTTGCACTCAGAATAAGCCCAAGTGCTGCAGAGAGATTTGTCTTCTCTTTCTGCCTTGCCCCTTCTCTGCAGTGGGTCATTGTCTCAACTTGGAAAAGATCTGAGCATCTTATACGGGATCTTTGGAAGCTGTTCTGCTCTCCTCCTTGCCTTTGGCATCCTATTTGTGTGCCCTTGATGAAGGCCTGTGGGAAATAGTTGGCAGCTAGATGCATACTCTTTCTGTGGTTGCGGTTCCATGGGATTCTAATGCATCTTGCTAGCTCACATGTGGTATTTATAAATTCATTGAAATACGGCTGGTTTTTCCTTATTATCTACTATGATGCATTCTTTCCTCTATCAGGTGCTCTGCTAGAATAAAAATAGCTACAGGTCTCTACTCTTAAAGGAAGGCTTCTTCATGTTCTAGATTTTCACTTAGTTAGATTTAACTCTATCCGCAGATCTCTGGTGGGCTTAAAAAACTGATTTTGTAGAGTCTCTGGTTTGTTGTTATTGTTAGGGTAGTAGCAACTTCCCTTGTGACTTGAACTTAAAAGGCCTTGAATTTTAATGGCCTCTAATGAATAGGAGACAAAGTCTGGATTCAAAGAAGGGTGGGAAGTAAAATCCAAGATTCTAGCATAAGCCAGAACTCTAGGAAGGGTTAATATAGAAAATGATGTTTCCAAAGGAGGTTTGTGTGTTTGGGCTTTGCTGTAGGATAAGCAGGGAAAGAATAAAAGAAAGAAAGGAAGGAGGAAAAGAGGAAAGAAAGAAGAGAAGGAAGGAAGGGAGGAAGGAGGAAAGAAGGGAATGAAGGAAGGAGGGAGGGAGAGATGGAAAGAAGGAAAGAAGGAAGGGAGGAAGGAAAGAAAAAGGGATTTCCCTGGTGGTCCAGTGGTTAAGACTGTGCTTCCAGTGCAAGGGGCATGGGTTTGATACCTGGTTGGAAAACTAAGATCCCATATGCTGTGTGGTGTGGCCAAACATTAAAATAAAATGAATGAAAGAAATAAAAGATCGTATTTGAGAATTTTGAACCATAAGCCCACACTCATGCTGATTTGGAGACAAAATTCATGCTACCTACACAGTCTTGCAGTACTTGGGTGCAATCTCAAAAACAACAGAAAGACCTCTGTTCATTTCCAAGGCAAACCATTCAATATCACAGTAATCCAAGTCTATACCCCAACCACTAATGTCAAAGAAGCTGAATATGAATAGCTCAACAAAGATCTACAAGAAATTCTAGAACTAACACCCCAAAAAGATGTCCTTTTCATCATAGGGGACTGAAATGTAGAAAGTGAAGAGATACCTGGAATAACAGGCAAGTTTAGCCTTGGAGTACAAAATGAAGCAGAGCAAAGGCTAACAGAGTTTTGCCAAGAGAACACACTGGTCATAGCAAATACTCTCTCCCAATAGCAAAGGAGATGACTCTACACAGGGACATCACCAGATGGTCAATACTAAAATCAGATTGATTATATTCTTTGCAGCTGAAGATGGAGACGCTCTATACAGTCACCAAAAAAAAAAAAAAAAAAGACCTGGAGCTGACTGTGGCTCAGATCATGAACTCCTTATTGAAAAATTCAGACTTAAATTGAGAAGACCACTAGACCATTCAGATATGACCAAATCAAATCCCTTAAAAATTATACAGTGGAGGTGACAAATAGATTCAAGGGATTAGATCTGATAGACAGAGTGCCTAAAGAACTATGGATGGAGGTTTGTGACACTGTACAGGAGGTGGTGATCAAATCCATTCCCAAGAAGAAAAAAATGCAAAAAAAGGCAAAATGATTGTCTTAGGAGGCTTTACAAATAGCTGAGAAAAGAAGAGAAGCAAAAAGCAAAGGAGAAAAGGAAAGATATACCCATTTGAATACAGAGTTCCAAAGAATAGCAAGGAGAGATAAGAAAGCCTTCCTCAATAATCAATGTGAAGAAATAGAGGAAAACAATAGAATGGGAAAGACTAGAAATCTCTTCAAGAAAATTAGAGATACCAAGGGAACATTTCATGTAAAGATGGGCTCAATAAAGGACAGAAATGGTATGGATCTAACAGAAGCAGAAGACACTAAGAAGAGGTGGCAAGAATACACAGAAGAACTATACAAAAAAGATCTTCATGACCCAGATAATTCCGATAGTGTGATCACTCACCTAGAGCCAGACATCCTGGAATGTGAAGTCAAGTGGGCCTTAGGAAGCATCACTATGAACAAAGCTAATGGAGGTGATGGAATTCCAGTTGAGCTATTTCAAATCCTAAAAGATGATGCTGTGAAAGTGCTGCACTCAATATGCCAGCAAATTTGGAAAACTTAGCAATGGCCACAGGACTGGAAAAGGTCAGTTTTCATTCCAATCCCAAAGAAAAGCAATGCCAAAGAATGTTTAAACTGCCACACAATTGCACGCATCTCACACGCTAGCCAGAGAGAAGGCAATGGCAACCTACTCCAGTACTCTTTCCTGGAGAATCCCATGGATGGAGAAGCCTGGCGGGCTTCCATCTATGGGGTCGCACAGAGTCGGACACGACTGAAGCGACTTAGCAGCAGCAGCAGCAGCAGTCAAAATTTGCTCAAAGTAATGCTCAAAATTTGCTCAAAGTAATGCTCAAAATTTTCCAAGGTAGGCGTCAACAGTACGTGAACTAAGAACTTCCAGATGTTCAAACTGGATTTAGAAAAGGCAGAGGAACCAGAGTTCAAATTGCCAACTTCCTTTGGATAATAGAAGAAGCAAGAGAGTTCCAGAAAAACACCTACTTCTGTTTCATTGACTATGCTAAGGCCTTTTGACTGTGTGGATGACAACAAACTGGAAAATTCTTAAAGAGATTACCTGCCACCTGAGCAATGTGTATGCAGATCAAGAAGCAACAGTTAAAACTGGACATGGAACAATGGACTGGTTCCAAATTGGGAAAGGAGTACGTCAAGGCTGTATATTGTCACCCTTCTTATTTAACTTATGTCAGAGTACATCACGAGAAATGCCATACTGGATGAAGCACAAGCTAGAATCAAGATTGCCAGGAGAAATATCAATAACCTCAGATACACAGATGATACCACCCTTTTGGCAGATAGTAAAGAGGAACAAAAGAACCTCTAGATGAAAGTGAAAGGGGAGAGTGAAAAAGTTGGTTTGAAACTCAACATTCAAAAAGCAAAGATCATGACATCTGGTCCCATCACTTCATGGCAAATAGATGGGGAAACAGTGAGAAACTTTATTTTCTTGGGCTCCAAAATCACTGTAGATGGTGACGGCAGCCATGAAATTAAAAAACGCTTGCTCCTTAGAAGAAAAGCTATGACAAACCTAGACAGCATACTAAAGAGCAGAGACATTCCTTTGCCGACAAAGGTCCTAGTCAAAGCTAGGTTTCTAGTCAAAGCTATTGGTCATGTATAGATGTGAGAGTTGGACCATAAAGAAAGCTGAGTGCTGAAGAATTGTTGCTTTTGAACTGTGGTGTTGGAGAACACTATTGAGAATCCCTTGGACTGCAAGGAGATCAAACCAGTCAATCCTAAAGGGAACCAGCCAATCCTAAAGGAAATCAGTGCTGAATATTCATTGGAAGGACTGATGCTGAAGCTGAAGCTCCAATACTTTGGCCACCTGATGTAAAGAACTGACTCATTGGAAAAGACCCTGATGCTGGGAAAGATTGAAGGCAGGAGAAGAAGGAATTTACAGAAAATAAGATGGTTGGATGGCATCACTGACTCAATAGACATGAGTTTGAGCAAGCTCCAGAAGTTGGTGATGGACAGAGAAGCCTGGCATATTTCAGTCCAGGGGGTTGTAAAGTGTTAGACATGACTGAGTGACTGAATTGAATTGAACTGACCTGCATAGTCTGGATGACATCAGACCCAGATTTCATTTTAAAGTAGTCATAAGCTGATATTACAGTAGATGTCTGACAGAAGCCAAGAAAATCTTCCCTGTGTAATTCATGTAAAACAGTAATTTCAGCTTTTCCTATGCCTAGTATTATCATGACTCCTGGTCCTGAGGTACATAGCAGCTCCAAATCCCTTGATGCTGGACATCCTAACTGATGTTTTTGCCATCGTGCATCCACTGGGCCCTCTCGTCCTTTTAATAAGGAACAGACTCAGGTGTGTCAGAGTAAGAGAGAAAGTAAAGACGATTTGCTCACATGGTTCCTTAAGCTTGAGGACAGGCTGCATTCTGATGTAAGGTACCCTGCCAGTTTCTAAGAGTGGTGGGAATTTCCACTGATCTGTGACCCAAATTGTTCATCAAATTGGGCCTGAGGAGGCCACATATGAGTTCTGTGAAATGAGGAGGATCTTTTAGAATATCTTCTGAATTCATTTACAGCTAGACCAAATCAGTTAGCTATTTCATCAAGTTCGGCTAGCCTATGTGTGTTGACAGGAAGAGCTAACCTGGGACAAATTGATGGCATCACCTGTACACACACCTGACTTGAATGACTCATGGGTAGGAAGCCAACAGCAATAGTTTTGCCCCAGGCTTTCCCAACATATTCATCATTGGAGAAAAGAACAAACCTTGGATTTCCTTGTGCCTGAGAAAGAGTGCTTGCCTCATCATGGCTGAAGCCATCAAGACTATTAGCCAAACAGAGCAATGGGTGAGCAGAGCAGAGAAGTGAAGAGCTCCCTGTAGCTAATTAAAGATGTATTATCCTGGAGGAGAAAACAAAAATAAGCCATTATTTTCAGGGAGTTTCCACCAAAGGAGCATGCACTCACGATTTTTAAAAAAATTATTAAGACACATGAAGAAACAAGCCTAAATAAAAGGCACTAGAAAAAAAAAATGTAAGAAACTGAAGTATCAGACTCCCAAGATTGATATTAGAATTATTAGACTATAAAGCAAGGATATTTATCTATTTAAATTTAAGCTGCTTGAATGAAAATGAGGATCTTAAAATCACGATGTTGAACAACAACAACAAAAAGCAAGTCCCAAATCAGTAAAATAGATAAATTAATTTCAATCTACTTATACCACAAATATCATAGAGTAGTTTAAAAAATGAACTAAAGATACACGTATAAAGATGGGGGAAATCTCAGAAATGGAATGATGAGTGAGAAAAACTTTAAAAAATACATATGAATTCTTTTATATAAGTTCCAAGACCTGGAAAAATGAAATATCCTATTATTTAGAGATATATTACATATTATAAAACTATAAACTATATACTTTAAAAAAAGTAGCTTGTAATTTATAATCCAGATTGTTGGTTTCATATAGTTGGAAACAAGAGGTAAAAGCTCAGAGAGGGGGCACAATAGACTTAAAAGATTTTTGGATTGTGTTTTATTTCTTATGGAGAAGGGAAAGGCTACCCACTCCAGTGTTCTGGCCTGGAGAATTCCACGGACTGTATAGTCCATGGGTCACAAAGAGTTGGACATGACTGTGCGACTTTCACTTCACTTCATTTATTTCTTAAGCCAGGAGGTTTAACATATTTGTTTTTATTAACATTATTTAAGTATATGAGTATAGTTTATTCATTATTTTGTATTAATGAATTTAAAAAAATTTTTTAAATTATTTTTAAAAAGATTTATTTGAGTTCCTTGTGTCAAGATCCATGGTCTAAAATCACAACATTGTAAAGCAATTATATGCCAAAAAAAATAAAATAAAATAAAAATATATTTAAAAAAAAGGTTATCAGAACAACTGGAAAAAAAAATCCTTGCTAGGAAGGACTCACTGAATAGAAAACCATTCTGTTTCTGGAAAGACAAAATATCAAATAGGTCCATCTAGTGGTGAATCAGAGAATCTCAAATATAAGGATATTCCAGCTGAAGAAATACACTGGATATAAGGCTTTTACTCACACAAGTAGAAAAATTTTTTTTTATTAATTTAGTGAATAACTCTTTGACTTCAGATGCATGGTAAAATTCTTTGGTTTGTCTCTAACTGGTTGAAAGATTAAAAATCAACCATAGATAATTTGCAAGTCGCTGGCATCCTTTAAGCTTCTTGGAGAAGGAAATGGCAACCCACTCCAGTATTCTTGCCTGGGAAATCCCATAGACAGAGGAGCTTGGTGGGCTACAGTCCATAGAGTCGCAGAGTCAGACACGACTGAATCGACTTAACACAACACACCCATGGCCTCCTTTGTGTGCATCACGTTTGCCCCTTGCGGACACATTTTCCCCCCTCACTTCAGGTACTTTCCTCCCAAGGTCTCTTGCATTGTAGGTCAATTCTTTACCATCTGAGCCACCAGGGAAACCCACTTATATGTGTGAACACATCATTAAATAAAAATGAGCAGGGGACAGAAATATGCTCCCATTTATATTTTTAAAAAGAGGTATATGTTGTTATATATATATATATATAATATCTGGGGAAGGACACCCAAGAAACTGACAAACCTTTAGGGAAGGGGACTCTGGGGAAATTAAGTGAGAAAGAAACTTAATTTGATTTTTTACTGTCTGTTTATTGATGCTGATTCAGTTTTGTTACAATGTGCCTGTATGATTTCCTCATACAAATTTTAAAGAGAAAATAGTGTGTGTTCTATATGTGGAGATACTGTGCTGTGCTCAGTCGTGTCTGACTCTTTGCAACCCTGTGGACTGTAGCCCACAAAGGCTCCTCTGTCCACAGAAATTCTCCAGACAAGAATGCTGGAATGGGTTGCCCTTCCCTTCAGAGGATCTTCCCGACCCAGGGATGGAACCCAGGTCTCCCTCATTGCAGGTGGATTCCTTACTGTCTGAACCACCAGGAAAGCCCTATGGAGATGTTACATACTGATAACTTCCTACAGACAAAGAGCACTGATGCTTTCTAATAGATGTTATGTGTTAGTGATTATGCACCAATGGTGTGGTGTAAGGCAGCCTTAATTTCTCAGGGGAATGGGCTTATCTGGATGGAAAAAAAATCTCTCTGCCTCTCTTTGAACATATTCATTACCCTTAATATTTAGCTACAGCCTTTAGCTGTAAATGATTTATCTGACAACTGACATATTTTTCCAGTTATGTTGAAAAAAATCAGTTTATACTTTTTCTGGATGGATGTTCAAGCCTTAGTACTTTATAAACTGCCTGAAATCTAACAGTGATCTCAGACTGGCACTTGACCTTTGCAAAGATCTACTTCGGATGCTAATTGGGAGAAACATTGTAATTCATTTTGTATAACAAACTCCCAAATGAATGTGCAGTCAAGTTTCACTTCAGCAAAAGCATGAGTGTTTTCTGAGAAGATCTCTTCGAGTGGATGCAAGGCTTGTTTCCTCAACACTCACTCTCTCTTCCCATAGTGTGGCAGCAGTGAGCTTTGAGGAACTGACCTGAGCTCCATTGACCCGGCTCTGGTTAAGAATCCAGGGGTTGCTTCAAGGACCTACCATTGCATGAGGGGATGTAAACTGGCCCCCAGAGACTGAAGAGAAAGACTTTCCATTGGTTGGCTTAGGGAGAGGCAATTTCTCTCATCTGCTGGATGTAAATAAAGATATCAGTGGATCTTACTGTGACCAGCAGCTGTCTCACAACCCAGAGGGGCAATCAAACGTAGAATGATACAGACCCTGTGCTTACAGAGAAAAGAGAAAGAACCTATGCTTTTGATGACACAAGTGAGTCACTTAAACAAGCAACCCTGGAGCCTGCCCCATCTCTAGACTTGGTGTAAATGCCAACTGGTCAGTTTTTCATTCCTTGAATCAAATGGAGTGGGTTGGTTTCTCTATTACTTTCAACGGGAAGCATTGTAGTGCATATTTCAGTAGAACAGTAAGAAAACTCCTCCGTATAGAAATTACACTGTATCCAGGCTAGATCTTGAATATCCTTCTCAGGATGAATTTCTTGAATATTTCAGTTATAGAAGTGTGAAAGGACTACCCTGGTGGTCCAGTGGTTAAGAATCCGCCTTGCAGGGCAGTGGACATGGATTCAAATTCCTGGTTCAGAAGGATCCCACATGCTAGGAACAACTAAGCCCATACGCCACAACTACTGAGCCTTATGCTGCAACTACTGAAGCCTGCATGCCTAGAGCCTGTGCTCCTCAACAAGAGAAGCCACTGCAATGAGAAGCCCGAGCACCGCAACTAGAGAGTAGCCCCCACCCTCTGCAACTGGAGAAAAGACCATGCCGCAGCAAAGACCCAGCACAGCCAATAAATAAAAAAATAATTGAATCATAAAAAAACAACAACTTAAGTTTGGTGTCTGTGTATCACCATTATTGAACACTAGCTATGAAGCAGATACTTTATTTTCAAATCTCATAATCATTCTGTAAGTTAAGTACTTTTGAGTTTTGAGAATCTGGATCCAGATGCTCTCTGAGATGAAGTCACATTCAAGGCAGCATAGCCAGTGAATGATGGAGCTGAGCCTTGACCTTCTCCTGGTACTTGGTCTGCCGCACTCAGGGCCTGCCTGGTCAAACAGACCGGCCTGGTTCATAATTCCTGCTGAGGGAAAGCCTTTGCTAGCACATTCTGTGATTTCTGCATCTTTACCTCAACTGCCCCAGGTACCACCACCACGGCTAGGGGTCTCACCTAAGAGCTGCCCATCCGAAATCAAGCGAGTAGCTTATGCTGTGGTCTGTCATAGAAAGCTCTGCCAGAGAAGAAATGAGTGATCTAAATTCTCACTCTTATTTGTTTCATTTTAGAAATAGTGAGCAAACCAGGCGGTTGTTAGGGAAAGAGGCTGGGAGAATGTGAGACAAAGCTGGAGGGCATTTAATTATACTCTCAAGAACATGCCAACTAGGTGAGACAGAACTAGACTGCTAGGTCACCCATGCCAGGAAGACTGACGTGGATTCAATTCAGACAGAAAAAAAAATAATCAAAATGTGAAGTAAAGGGAGATAGTCATCAACCACACGAAATTCTGCAAACAGCGCCTGTATCTGCAAAATCATGCCCATGATGTCCTCTAGTCCTTCATGAGCTGCAGACTCATCCCTTAACTCCAGCCAAGCAAACGATTTGTGTTGGTAATGCCTTTCAGCTTCAGCCTTTTGCCTGAACACATAAGTACACAGTGCTGTCCCCTTCTTGGAAAACATTTTCACTTGTCTAGCTTATTCCTTTGCGCCCTACAAAATGACTCAAGAGAAAATTCCTCTGAGAAGCTTCTAGTGATCTTCCCCATCGAACTGTGTCCACATGAGCACAACTCCAACCCTCTTGGCTACATAACAGCTTTATATCAGAAGTTAGTCTGAGTAATGATCAGATACGAAGTGAGTGGAAAACTGAAGAGAAGATTAAGTAGCAGATGTAACAACGACTGACTCAGGAGTCAGACTAGCACCAACCCCTAAATGGGCTAGAGGAAAATACTCCCTCAAGAAAGGGAGGCATTAGCAGATGCAGACTAGCCTACAGAAGGTAGATAAACAACAAGGTCCTACGGTATAGCACAGGGAGCTATATTCAATATCCTGTGATCTGCAGTTACCAGGACATGGAAGCAACCTAGATGTGGTACACACATACAGTGGAATATTATTCAGCCATAAAAAGGAATGGGTTTGAGTCCGTTCTAGTGAGGTGGGTGAACCTAGGGCCTGTTATACAGAGTGAAGTAAATCAGAAAGAGGAAAACAAATATCATATATTTACACATATATATGGAATCTAGAAAAAATGATACTGCGGAACCTATTTGGAGGGGAGTAATGGAGACACAGACATAGAGAATGGACTTGTGGACACAATAGGGGAAGCAGAGGGTGGGATGAATTGAGAAAGTAGCATTGACATATATACATTACCATGTGTAAAACAGATAGCTAGTGGGAAGCTGCTATATAACACAGAGAGAGCAGCCTGGCACTCTGTGTTGACCTAGATGGGTGGCCTGGGGGAGGGGAGGGAGGCTCAATAGGGAGCCTTATATATATATAGGCTCAATAGGCTTATATATATATAAGCAGAGACATTACTTTGCCAACAAAGGTTCGTCTAGTCAAGGCTATGGTGTTTCCAGTAGTCATGTATGGATGTGAGAGTTGGACAGTGAAAGAGGCTGATGCTTCTGAACTGTGGTGTTGGAGAAGACTCTTGAGAGTCCCTTGGACTGCAAGGAGATCAAACCAGTCCATCCTAAGGGAGATCAGTCCTGGGTGTTCATTGGAAGGACGGATGTTGAAGCTGAAACTCCAATACTTTGGCCACCTCATGCGAAGAATTGACTCATTGGAAAAGACCCTGATGCTGGGAAGGATTGGGGGCAGGAGGAGAAGGGACGACAGAGGATGAGATGGCTGGATGGCATCACTGACTCGATGGACATGAGTTTGGGTGGACTCCGGCAGTTCATGATGGACAGGGAGGCCTGGAGTGCTGCAGTTCATGGGGTCACGAAGAGTTGGACACAACTGAGTGACTGAACTGATACTGATACTGATATATATATAATTATGGCTGATTCACACTGTTGTATGACAGAAACCAACACAGCATTGTAGAGCAATTTTTCTCCAATTAAAAAAAGGACTATGTATTTGAAACAAGCAAAGGAGCAGTTATTAAACTATTATTTTAAGTAAAAAAAATTCTGTGACAAACATTAATGGAAAATAATATATAAAAAAGAATGTATGTATATGCATAACTGAATCACTGTGCTGTACAACAGAAATTTATGCAACTTTGTAAATCAACTATAGTTCAATCAAAAAAAAATTTTAAAAATAAAAAAGGAGGCAGACACATGGATTAAAATCTTTCACACAGGGACTTCACTGGTGGTCCAGTGGCTAAGACTTCACTCCTCCAATGCAGAGGGCCTGGGTTCAATCCCTGGTGAGGAACTGGATCCTACATGCAACAACTAAGACTTGGCACAGCTAAGTAAATAAAATAAGCAAATAAATATTTTTAAAAAGATTCTTATTAAAAAAATTCAAATATCCTTATCTTACCTCCTGAGTTAAAGTAGATATATTTATACATATTAATTTATAACATTATTATATTTTATCTTATTATGTTTTATTTCATATACATTATTTGACTTTATTCCATATACTATATTTTCATTATATGCATATATAATTGAAAGTTTGAAAGTGACAGACTTTTTATTCACTTGTAACTAAGGTAAAACTGATCTGATTCTAAATTAATGAGAATGATGCACTATAATAGCAATTTGTATTGCAAACTGTTCTTGAGGCAACCATCTGTACTACACAAATAAATTTGTCTCCGAAACTGCAAGGCAACACTTTCCCAGAGTCCTACAGAGAATCCAGATGCAAATTTTCCTGGCTCACTGCCTTTGCTTTATCTACTTGGCCAACCATTTTGCGAACAAATTTATATATAAAATTTTAAAAGCTGGCTCAGGCCCCGAGAGTGAGGTGGAACAATAATAACAGTGATTTGTATTTGTGTAAGTAGAATGTTTATCCTAAATGATCAGATCATTTCAAAATAGCCTCCCATTCATTTATACCCATTTATCCAAAGCAGGGAAAATATAAATAAATATTTTAATAGCATCATTTGGTAAGAAGTATGCCCGGCGATCTACACTGGTTTGAACCAGACATGGGTGTTGTATGATTTGTATGTCCCTAGGGAATAGTGCTTTAACTTCAGAAATGTTGCTTTTTACTGACATCAGGGGGTTTGGGATTGGGATCCCATTAAGTTGTATTTCTTCATCTACTACGCCTAAGATCTATGAAACACTGAGTTCAGAACTAGAAATAAAATCATCAGACTCAACCTTTATAATTTAAGAAATTTTCAGTTTATTCTCCTGGTGACTCAGTTGGTTAAGAATATGCCTGCAATGAAGGAGACTCAGGTTCAATACCCTGGGGAAGGAAATGACAACCCACTCCAGTATTCTTGGCTGGGAAATAAAATGAACAGAGGAGCCTGGAGGGCTAAATTTCATGGGGTTGCAAGAGTCAGACTCGACTTAGTGATTAAACCACCATCACCGCTACCACCACCACCACCACCCAGGTTTATTGAGATATAATTGACATATAACATTGGGTAAGTTTAAGGTATATAATGTCATGATTTGATACACATATATATAGCCAAGTGTTAACCACGATAAGGTTAGTTAGCACATCCTTCGCCTCACACAATTACCATTGCTGCTATTGTGAGAACATTTAAAATCTAACCTTCTCACTTACCACTTTCAACTATACAATCTAATGTTGTTAATTCTAGTCACCATACTGTTAATTAAATCTCTCAAAATTATTTATCTTACAATTTGAAGTTTGTGGCCTTTGACCAACATCTCTTTCCCCATTCCCAACCCCTGGAAATAGTTCTATCCTTTGCATCTATGAGTTCAGCTTTTTAAGAGTTAACTATTAATATAAGTGAGATCATAAAGCATTTGACTTCCTCTATTTTATTTAGCATAATGCCCTCAAAGTCCATTTATGTTGTCAAGAATGGCAAGCACTCCTTTTTAAAGGCTGAATAAGCATTCTGTGTGTTTACCTATTGTTGTTGTTCAGTCGTTAGGTCGCGTCTGACCCTTTGGGACCCCATGGACTGCAGCCAGTCTCTCTGTCCTCCATTCCCTCCCGAAGTCTGCTCAAGTTCCTGTCCATTGAGTCGATGATGCCATCCAACCATCTCATCTTCTCTTGAATATTGATTCCATTTTCGCTTGTTAGAGAATATGTTTTTTTGCTTCTCCCCCCCCACCTTATAAAAAATATGATCAGATCTCTATTTTATTTATCTAGCTGTGCCAGGCCTTACTTGTGGCACGTGGGATCTTCAGTCTTCGATGTGGCATGTGAAATCTTTAGTTGTGGCATGCAAACTCCTATTTGCAGACTGTGGGATCTAGTTCCCTGACCAGGGATCAAACCCAGGCCCCCTGCATTCAGAGTGTGGAGTCTTAGCCACTGGACCCTCAGGGAATTCCCCTGCTCTACAGTGTGGGGGTAGTTTCTGCTGTACAGCAAAGTGAATCAGCCATACACATGCATATGCCCCTCCTTTTCTGATGTCCTTCCCATTCAGGTCTCCACAGAGCACTGAGCTGAGTTCCGTGTGCTCTACAGTACGTTCCTTTTAGTTATCAGTTTTATCCATGGAATCAATGGTGTATATGCATTAATCCCAATCACCCAATTCTTCCCACCCCTACCCCCACGGTTTTTTATGAAGTTATTGCTAAGAACTCCAGCAGGAGTAAACATGGGTGGGGATTTCTGTCCCAGACTCCCTCTGACTTCTCTGAGGGATCACCCTCCCCACTTTGCCATTGCCAGCTCTCGCCCATGGACTGCCCACCCACCACGTTCCACTCCACATGGCAGGAAACAGACCACCGGCTCTTGGATTTGGCAAGGATATCTTTCTAATAGGAGAGGCCCAACTCTCCCTCAGTTTCAGTGCTAAAAGCCCCTGGGTTTGGACTTTTCATGCAGATTGGGTAAAGACTCCTGAAAAAATGAGTCATAACCAACTGCAAGCAGTAAGAGGTTAGGCGCACGTCCACAGTATGAGGAGCATTGTGTCCAAACATGGAGAGAGGGACATGGAGAGAATGGTAGACCAAGCGTGGTTTATTTGTCAAGTATGTTAGCATTTGGGAAGTCTGGGAGGAGGCATAAGATTTATCTCCTAAGGCATCAGAGAACTTTTTGAACTATTTTTAAACCTTTTTGTAAGTCTGAAATTATTCCAAAACAAATGTTTAGCAGATTTTGTGATATGTGGTTTTTTTTTTCTTTACCAGAATAAAAATGTAAAATAAAATGTTTTGAAAGTGGCATCTGAAGCCTGTAAGCTTCAGTTTCCTCGGGGCATGTCACTCCCACTGCCTGCACTTGACTTTGCTCAGGGACGTTGATGAGCCAACCTCCCAAAGGTTTTTCAAGAGATGTGCGGTTACAGTGATCTGACTGGGGAGGATATTGAGCACAGGGTCTAGGGATTTGATGTTATTTTAAATCAGCAAGCATGTCATTGGAGGTTTTGAACAGTGCAGCAATATTATTTTGAAAAAGAACTCTACGTGGAGGACAGTTTGGAAGGAGAATAACTCTAGGGAGATGTAACTAAGGACCATGGAAAAGGAAAGGAGAAACATGAGCTAAATTTTAATGGAAGAATTGACAAATTTGGCTACTGCTGGTGATACCATTAATAGAAATAGAAGAGACACTGGGTGTGTTTGGAGATGTATAAACATAGAGAGCTCCTGAGTGTTATAAACAGTGCCAGAGAGAAAGTAGAATCATTTTATGGAAAAAGGGATGAATAAAATCATAAATTTTATGAGTAACTATGTAAGGGAGGATTTCTAAATATGACATCAGAGAAACCTTGGACAATAAAATTTTAAATTGTATAAATTTTTAAAACCCTCTCACACAAATTAAAAAGTGAATAACCTGAGAATAAACTTTGCAATATATTTTTAAGATAAATCCTTATAAATCCATAGTAAAAGACAAACTCCAATTATGAAATTAACTGATAGCCGATTCACGAAGAAAACATACCTATGGCTGAAAGAAGGAAGGAAGTTCAGCTTCATTAATAAATCAGACAATTAAATTAGAAGAATTTGTGTTCCACCCATGAAGTTGCAAAAATTCAAATGATGTAAGGGGCTTCTCCGGCGGCTCAGTGGTAAAGAATCTGCCTGCCAATGCAGGAGACATAAGTTCGACCCCTAACCCAGGAAGATCCCACATGCTGCAACCAGGCCTGCGCACCACAACGACTGAGCCTGTGCTCCAGAGCCCGGGAGCCGCAACTACTGAGCCCATTCACCCTCGGGCCCGTGCTCTGCAACAAGAGAAACTCACGCACCACAGCCAGAGAGTACCCCTGCTCTCTGCAATTCGAGAAAAGCCCGCTCAGCAATGAAGACCCAACACAGCCAAAAATAAAAAAGAATTAAATAAATTATTTAAAAAATGATAGTAGCTGGGGAGTTTGAGAAGTAATGTGAAGAAACAGACGGTCACATACATGATTGGTGGGAGCAGAAGTCTTTTTGGAGGAAATTTACATACCCATTATCCAGCACCTTCTTTTCTAGGAATCAGTAAACAAAACCCCAAAACTCATGTATATTGTAATTATATTAAAATTTTTAATATATTAAAGTATATGTATATTGTAATCTTATTAAAAATGGAAAGATAAAACCCTGGAAATATACATATCAAAATATTAATAGAATTGTTTGTAAAGGCCAGGTATGGATATTATATCTTTCCTTCTTGTTTTCTTACTGTATTTTCTAATGTTGTACAAATGGTTTTATTCAAGTCACCTGCTGAAAGTGTACAATCCAGTAGTTTTCAGCATAGTCAAGGAGTGGAGCGGTCGTCACCACAATTCAGAACATTTTCATCACCTCAAGTTCAAACGCATTAGCAATCACTCTCCATTTTCCCTCAGCCTCTCAAACCATTACTCTACGTTTTGTCTCCGTAGATTTGATTACTGTGGACATTTGCTATTAAAGAATTACATAGTATGTAACCTTTTGTGACTCATGATGTTTTCAGGCTTTGTTAGTGTTGTAGCATATTTAAGTACTTCATTCCTTTTAAATGCCAAATAATATGTCATTGTAGAGATATATCATATTTTATTTTTCTGTTCATCAGTGGAAAGATATTAGGGTTGTTTCCATTTCTTTTTGGCTATTATGAATAATAATGCTGTGAACATTAGTGAACACGGTTTTGTGTGGACATGTGTTTCCAACACTTTTGGATGTATACCTAGGAGCAGAATTGCCGGGTCATACGTTAGTTCTGTGTTTAACATTTTGAGGAACTGCCAGAAAGTTTTCCAACGGTGCTACACCATTTTACATTCCCACAGTAGTGTATGAGTTTCCAATTTCTTAATACATTTCTTAGCAATACTTGTTAAATTCTGTGTTTTCTATTCTAAGCATCTTGGAGAAGTAACATGTTTACCACATTGTGGTTTGGATTTGCATTTTCCTGAGGACTCAGGATGCTGAGTATATATATTTTTGGCCCTGCTGGTGGCATGCAGGATCTTAGTTCTCCAACCAGAGACTGAACCTGTGCCCCCTGCAGTGGAAGTTACAAGGGCGGTCCCGATGCAGAGCATCTTTGCAAGCCCCTATTGGTCATTTGTATATCTTCTTTGGAAAAATATCTCTTCAGATAATTTTCCCATTGAAAAATTGGATTACTTGTTTTTCTTTATTGAGTTATTAGGATTCATTACATATTCTAGACGCAAGTCCTTTATCAGACATATGAGTTGCAAATACCTTCTCCTATTTTGTGGGTTGTTTTTCACCTTCTTGATGGTGTCATTTCAGAACAGAAGTTTTTAATTTTAAATCAAATTTATCTATATTTTGCTTTTAGTGTTATAGCTAAGAAACCATTGCCTAATCTAAAGGAATAAATATTTATGTAAGAATTTACTCAAGAAATGTGATTTTTAGGTTTTTTACTTTTAGGTTTATGATTAACTTTTAATTAAGTTTTGTGTATAGTGTGAGGGAGGGACCAGCTTCATTGTTTTGCATGTGGAGATCTAGTTGTCCCAGCACCATTTGTTGAAATGACTATTCTTTCTCCATTGACTTGTCTTGACCCCATGCCAAAAATCAATCAACTATGAATGTATGGGTTTATTTCTGGACTCTCAACCCTATTCCCTCAATCTATTTGTCTATTTGTATGCCAGTACCATATGCAAAATTTAGGGGCTGGATGAAGCACAAGCTGGAATCAAGATTGCTGGGAGAAATATCAATAACCTCAGATACGCAGATGATACCACCCTTATGGCAGAGTGTGAAGAGGAACTAAAGAGCTTCTTGATGAAAGTGGAAGAGGAGAGTGAAAAAATTGGCTTAAAACTCAACATTCAAAAAACTAAGATCGCAGCATCTGGCCCCATCACTTCATGGCAAATAGATGGGGAAACAATGGAAACAGTGACAGACTTTATTTTGGGGGAGCTCCAAAATCACTGCAGATGATGACTGCAGCCATGAAATTAAGACACTTGCTTCTTGGGAAAAAAGCTATGACTCACCTAGACAGCATATTAAAAAGCAGAGACATTACTTCGTGGACAAAGGCCAGTCTAGTCAAAGCTATGGTTTTTCCAGTAGTCATGTATGGATGTGAGAGTTGGACTATAAAGAAAGCTGAGCGCCGAAGAATTGATGCTTTTGAACTGTGGTGTTGAAGACTCTTGAGAGTCCCTTGGTCTGCACAGAGATACAACTACTTCCTCCTAAAGGAAATTAGTCCTGAATATTCAGTGGAAGGACTGATGCTGAAGCTGAGGCTCCATTATTTTGGCCACCTGATGGGAAGAACTGACTCATTAGAAAAGACCCTGATGCTGGGAATGATTGAAGGTGGTAGGAAAAGGGGTCGACAGAGGATGAGATTGTTGGATGGCATTACCAGCTCGATGAACATGGGTTTGAGCAAGCTCCAGGAGTTGGTGATGGACAGGGAAGCCTGGCATGCTGCAGTACATGGGTCACAGAGTTGGACATGACTGAGAGACTAAAGTGAACTGATATTAAGCTTTGAACTTGGAGAATGTAAGCCATCCAACTTTGTTATTTTTTGTCGAGATTGTTTTGGCAGTCTAGGTCCCTTGCATATTCTTATGTATCAATACTTTAGGGTCAACTTCTCAATTTCTTGGGGGGAAAGGGCAGCTGGAATTTTGATAAGGATTGCATTTTAATTCCGTGGATCAATTTGGAAAATCCTTTCATCTGTGGTGGATTGATTGGTGGTCCCAAAAGGATATATTACGTCCTAAACTCTGGAGCCTGTGAATGTGAATTTTCTGGAATTGACTCTTTATAGATGTAATTGTTTCAAAATAAGATCATCCGGGATTTACAGTGAGTCCTAAATCCAGTGACAGTTGTTCTTCTAAGATAAAGGTAGAGGGAGATTTTAAGACTTAGACACACAGAGGAGAAGTCCATTCAAAGATGGAGGCAGAGATGGGAATCATGCAACCCTAAATCAACAGGGGCCTGGAGCCACCAGAAGCTGGAACAGATGAAGAGAGATTCTAAGGGAGCACATCCTTGGTGACACCTTGAGTTCAGACTTCTGACCTTCACAACTGTGGGAAAGAATAGATTTCTGTGTTTTAGGCTACTCATTCTGAGGTCATTTGTTATAGCAGCTGTAACAAACTCTAGTTAATCTGCATGCTTTGCTCAGTCGTGTCTGACTCTTTGCGACCCCACGGACTGTAGCCCACCAGGATCCTCTGTCCATGGGATTTCCCAGGCAAGAATACTGGAGTGGGTTGCCATTCTCTTCTCCAGGGGATCTTCCCAACCCAGGGATGGAACCTGTGGTCTCCTGCGTCTCCTCCATTGGCAGGTGGATTCTTTCACCACTAGCGCCACCTGGGAAACCCATACATAATCTAAACATCATTAAATCTTCCAATCCATGAACCTGATTTGTGTTTCCATTTATGTAGATCTTTAATTTCTCTCAATAATGTTTTACAATTTTCAGTGTATTTGTCTTTCACTTCTTTTGTTAAATTTATTCCTAAGGCTTTTGTTCTATTGATGCTATTGTAAATAAACTTTAAAACTTTTTATTCTTGGATTGTATGGAAATACAGTTGTTTTTCATGTCTACAGCCTTATTGAACCTGATTACTAGTTCCAGCTGGTTTTCTGTATATATGAATTTCTTATAAATCCCTAAGTTTTATAAATACAAAATCATGACATCTGCAAATAGAAATACTTTCGCTTCTTCCTTTCTTGCTGGGGGCCTTCCTCACGATGTGAAATGGAAGTGCTTGGAGCAGACTCACTACCTATGCTCTATTATGCAACTACATGGCCCTCCAGATTCCAAGGAATATCTCAGATCATTTCAAAGCCCCACATAAATATCTTAGTCCTTAACTTTTTATTTACCCCCAGTTTTTTGGGTATCCTATTGTGTTTTGCATGAATATCAGCCCCTTTTGCTACTTTCAGTGGTTGCCAAGCTTCTGTTTATTTATTTATTTTTTAATTTTTTGGTTGTCGTTAAATATTTATTCTATTTATTTAGTTGTTTGGCTGTGCTGGGTCTTAGTTGTGGCATACGGGATTTTTGATCTTCATTGCAGCATGTAGGATCTAGTTTCCCAACCAGAGATCAAACCCAGGCCCCCTGCATTGGAGTGTGGAGTCTTAGCCATTGGATCACCAGGAAATTTCCCCAAGCTGTAGTTTTTAACTGTGACTGTGGGCTATTGATTTTCATGATTATCATAGAGTGAGAGGGGGATGGGAATAGGGCAAGTTAAAAATGCCACAATGTTCTTTACTAAAACTCAGCCTTTTTTCTTGAAAAAAATGTTCCCTGATGGCTTATAGCCTTTGATTAATTTCCAGAGTTCCAAGTTGATCATGAAAAATTTTGCCAGCCTCATTTCTTTATAGTGTAGAGAATTTTTAGAGGTCCTGAGCCTGGCGGGCTACAGTCTGTGGGGTTGCAAAGAGTTGGACACAACTGCATGTGTGGATTCCGTGTTTTTATTAATATCACCCTTACAGTATTCTTAAGCTTAGATTTTAAAACTTAACTCCTAACAATATTTCCAGTGTTTTATTAATAAATCTTGAGGAAAATGGATGATTCATTTCTAGATTTAATTCATTTCATACATAAATAAAACTCTCAAGTTGATATTGACATGCAGCCACATTGTGGCTCATTGTCAAATGTGTTTTAAGTAATGAGAAAAAGGTCTGTATACAAAGTACTGAGGAGTACACTGTATACAAAGAATGTGGATGTAGATGTTCCAACAGTCAAATATTTTATTGTGCAATGAAATGCTGAGGGAAAGGCAGTGAGGTTATGATGAGTTTGACTTGCATCCTGATTCTGTAAGTGATCTATATGGCTAGATGCTGCGTGTAAATATCAGCTTGAGGAGAGGTCTGCTGCTGCTGCTAAGTCACTTCAGTCATTTCTGACTCTGTGCGACCCCATGGACAGCAGCCCACCAGGCTCCTCCGTCCACGGGACTCTCCAGGCAAGAATACTGGAGTAGGTGGCCATTTCCATCTCCTGAGGAGAGGTTTATTTATGCATTAAATGAATTAACTCAAGAAATAAATTACCCACCTTCCTCAGGATTTATTAATAAAACATTGGGAATATTGTTAGGAATTGAGGTGGCTTGGATGGCTATTCTAAAGATGATTGAGGAATATTTTGCTCTGGAAAATTCAGCTTCCAGCTCCCCTAAGCATTTGAAGTCCACCTCTCAGTTATTTTTTTTTTATATATAGTGAAAAGTTTTATATTTGGAATTAGCCAGCTGGACTCAGTTTAGATGATTCTAATTTTGTTGGCAACATCCAAAGCGTCATAGTCAGGAGCCAGTTGAACATATGCCTCTTCTCTCCGTCAGTCCTGATCAGGGTGTTGACCTTAGTCGTGTCAATGTCATTGTTGTTGTTCAGTCAAAAAGCTATGTCTGACTCTTTACAACCCTGTGGACTGCAGCACACCAGGCTCAATGACGTAGAGCTTCTTTTAAAAATATTTTCTAATTAGTGGAAAACTGCTTTAAAATGTTGTATTGGTTCCTGCCATACAACAACGTGACTCAGTCATAATTATATATGTATCGCCTCCCTCTTGAGCCTACTCCCCTTCCCCTATCCCACCCCTCTAGGTCATCACAGAGAACCAGGCTGGGCTCCCTGTGTTATATACCAACTTCCCACTAATGAACCTAGTGGAGAGCAGACTTGTGGACTCAGCTGAGGGCGAGACAAATTGAGAAAGTAGCGCTGACGTATATACACTATCATGCATACAGTGTGTCATAGTTCTTCTCCATAGGCTGATTACTTTGGTGCTTGTTGGCCTTGACATCCGCAATGAACACCAGCGTGTTGTTGCCTTCTACGCTTCTCATGGCTGACTCAGTGGCGAGGGGGATTTAATGATGGCATGGTGGTCAGGCTGGTTTCTCCCAGGGGTGCTCTTCCAAGGATATTTGGGCTGCCTCCTGAGCCACCGTGTTTTGGACCACTGGAAGGTGGGTGATGCTCAGATCTTCTTTTTCTGTGGTTGTGGACATCTGTCAAAAGCAGTCCGTGGACTGCTTTATTGACCTTCAAAGCCTTTGCTTTGGCTTTGACTCTGGAGAGGCAGCAGCTTCCTTCTTTGCCTTTGGTGCCATCTTCATGAAAAACAGTCTTTAAAAGGTGTAATCATCCTCTGGCTGGTAGATAATAAAATCAGCAAAGAACAGCAATATCTACCCTCTAAAGCAACGATCAATTCTCAGCCTTTATGCTGCCATGACATGTTTGATGAATGATTCTCTTATGTGGGAAACATTCTCAGGGTACATTCATATTTGGACAAACATCTCAAATTTGGAAGTCATGCATTGTGGTAATTTGTAATCATCAGAACAGTTAACTGCCCATCTGTAGCGGAAGCTCTTTGTGACCCACGGCGGAGATAAACTTGGGCTGTGTAGCAGGACAGTCCCAGAATTCTGGCTACAATGTCATTCCCTTGTCTCCCAGAATTCATAGATGTATATATTTATAGGAATATATATATACATGTGTGTGTGTATTAGTTGCTCACTTGTGTCCGACCCTTTGCAACCCGGTGGACTGTAGCCTGCCAGGCTCCTCTGTCCATGGGATTCTCCAGGCAAGAATACTGAAGTGGGTAGCCTATCCCTTCTCCAATGTACACACATACATACATATTAAAGTAAACCTTTAGGAAATTTCAGTACTTTAGCTGAAAACAACATAACATATTTCTTTTGGTTCCTAGTCTGTGTAGCCAGATTGTGTAGGATAGAACCTGACTATCCTATGTACATACTATCTTATGTACTAGCTGTGTGATCCTCTGGCGAGTTAACTTCTGTCCTTCAGCATCGTCATTCATCAAGTGGACATATTATTGCCTGTGTCATAAGGCCATTGTGAAGACACTTGAGATCATGTATATAAAGGACCAATTCTGCTTCTCATAGTGGGCACTCTTTTGTTTGCAACAGATTACTCTGACTCACCTTGCACTTGATTGCTTGAAATGATTTAGAGTTACAAAAATCAGAGTTATGTAACTCTTAAAGGATTTAGAGTTACATAAATAAAACTATTGGGCTTCTCGGGTGGCTCAGTGGTAAAGAATCCACCTGCAAAGTAGGAGATGCAGGTTCAATCTCTGGATCAGGAAGATCCCCTGGAGAAGGAAATGACAACTCATATCAGTATTCTTACCTGAGAAATCCCACAGACAGAGGAGCCTGATGGGTTACAGTCCATGGGGGTCACAAAAGAGTCAGACACGACTTAACGACTAAACAACAACAACAAATACTAAACATTGAGTAAGTTTTTCTACTCGTTCAGGCCGTGTCAGTAATCTGGAAGCCTTTTTGGTTTTAGAGATGGAATCTTTTATCATATGAAAAAATATGAAGAACCCCAGTGCGGAAAACAGTAACAAGCAGATGCTCTATTTGCACTGGGAGGTCTGTGCAAATAGATGGGAGGTCTGAAGTCCCATCTTTCCTGTCTGTGGCAGCACTTTTAGAGTCATAAGGCATTCTAGGCATCCAAGGAGACAGTTGCAAATCCTGTAGTCTGGTCACGCTCTTGCAATACCAATGTTCTCCTTCTTGGCAACATGTGAGCATGTAAAATGAAGTCCAACGTCCAACCTAGCTTGTATGTCTTTTTGCTTTTTAATTTATTAATTTTTTTGGCTGCACTGGGTCTTAGTTGTGGCATACGAGATCCTTTTGTTGTGATTTGGGGGATCTGTTAGTTACGGCATGTGGGATTTAGTTCCCTGACCAGGGATTGAACCCAGGGGTCCTGCAGTGGGAGCACAGATTATTAGCGGCTAGATCAGGCAAGTTCCTAACTAGTATGTCTTGAAAAAAAAAGTCAGCCTAGAAGGTGACCCTTCTGCATTATGCAAGGCTGTGAACTTAATTAGCAATTTCACCAGTGTATGTGTTTAGGAAATTATCTGCCTTGGGAGTTCAGTACACCCATTTGGAGAGTAAAGCCTTGTAGGGTGGTGACTTTCAAACTTTAAAAAACATCAGTATTACCTGAAGGCCTTGTTAAATCACAGATTTCTGGGCCCGACTACCAGAGTTTCTGATTTGGTTGGACTTGGATAGTATCTGAAAATGTGCTTTTCTTTTTTAAAACAATTTGATGTAATTCAGATACCATATTATGAATCCTTTTAAAGTGTACAATTCAATGGTTTTTAGTATATCTAAAGAGTTTTGCAACCATCACCATAATCAATTTTAATCACCCCCAAAGAAACCTTTATCCATTAGCAGTCCCTCCCAGTTTCCTTCCAACCCTCAGCCCTAGGCAACCACCAATTTGCTTTGTCTCTACAGATTTGTCTATTTGGGACATTTCATATAATATGTGGTCTCTTTTTAAAAATTTTTATTATAGTTGGTTTACAATATTATGTTCATTTCTACTGTGTAGCAAAGTTATTCAGTTATTTATATATATGTATGTGTGTATATCGGAGAAGGCAATGGCACCCCACTCCAGTACTCTTGCCTGGAGAATCCCATGGATAGAGGAGCCTGGTGGGCTGCAGTCCATGGAGTTGCTAAGAGTCGGACACGACTGAGCGACTTCACTTGCACTCTTCACTTTCGTGCATTGAAGAAGGCAATGGCACCCCACCCCAGTGTTCTTGCCTGGAGAATCCCAGGGACGGGGGAGCCTGGTGGGCTGCCGTCTGTGGGGTCGCACAGAGTCGGACACGGCTGAAGCAACTTAGCAGCAGCAGCAGGATGTGTGTATATATACACACACACAGTCTTTTTCATATCCTTTTCTATTACAGTTTATCACAGGATAATTCCCTGTGCTATACAGTAGGACCTTATTGTTTATCCATTCTACGTATACCAGTTTGCATCTGCTAATCCCAGACTCCCCGTGTAACCTTCTTCTATACTCTCCCCCTTGGCAACCACCAGTCTATGTCTGTGCCCCTAATTCTGCTTCTGTTTCATTTGTGTCATAGTTTAGATTCCACATATAAGTGATAGCATATGGTATTTGTCTTTACTTTTCTGACTTACTTCAGTTAGTATGACAATCTCTAGGTCCAGCCTACATATTGCTGCAAATGTATATATATACATACATATATATATATATGCTTCCCAGGTGACTCAGTGATGAAGAATATATATATATATATATATATATATACACATATATATATATATATATATATATATATAAAAGTGTTAGTCGCTCAGTTATGTCCAACTCTTTGCAATCCACATGGACTGTAGCCTGTCCATGGAATCCTCCAGGCAAGAATACTGGAATGGGTAGCCGTTCTCTTTTCTAGGGGATCTTTCCTACCCAGAGATTAAATCCAGATCTCTCACATTGCAGGGAGATTCTTTACCATCTGAGTCACCAGGAAAGCTATATACATATATGGTATTGTGGTATAAATGTATATACATATATACCATGATTTCTTTTTCTTTTTTTTTTTACCAATTCATTTTATTTTTTTATTATTTATTTATTTATTTATTTAATTGTTTTTGCCATACAATGACATGATATCACCATGGGTTTACATATGCATCCCCTCCAGAACCCCCCTCCCTCCTCCCTCCCCCCTGGGAAATCTCGCTGCACCAGCCCCGAGCATCAATCTTGGGCTGGTGATTGATTAGACATATGATAATTAACATGTTTCAATGCCCTTCTCCCATATCATCCCACCCTTACCCTCATCCACAAAGTCCACGAGTCTATTCTATACATCTGCGTTCCTTTTGCCATCTCGCATGTTGGGTTCTCGTTACCGTCTTTCTAAATTCCATATATATGCATTAATATACTGTATTGTTGTTTTTGCTTCTGGCTTACTTCACTCTGGATAATGGGCTCCAGTTTTGTCCATGATTTCTTTATTCATTTGTTGATGGACATTTCATTTTCTGGCATGTCTTGGCTATTACCAGTAGTGTTGCAGTGAACATCAAGGTACATGTATCTTTTTGAATTATAGTTTTCTCTGGATATATGCCCAAGAGTGGGATTGCTGGATCAGAATGTCCATACTACTCTCCATAGTGGTTGCACCAACATACATTCCTATTAACAGCGTAGGAGGGTTGCCTTGAAAATGTGCATTTCTAACAATTTCTGGGTAATGCTGCATCTGGTCTGGGGCCACTTTGAGTACCACTATTATTAGAGAGGAGAACAAGTGGAGTGCTTGGTTACTCCATAACACCAGGGATTCATCTTTGATGAAACAATCTATATTCACTGCCATCTTGTGAAATTTTGAGATTTAACATTTATTTATTGAATTTCTACTATGTACCAAACAAGCACTATGCTAAATGTTGAGAGTAAAATAGATGAACTCTACTGTATCTTCTTGAAAAGGATTACATTTTAGTGCAGGACAGGCCAATAAGCAGGCAATTATAATAATAGTGTGAGATGCCCTCTAATAGAACTGAGTACAAGGCGCTAGGGAACCTGCCACATATTTGGGCTCAGAGAAGGCTTTCTCAAGAAGACGACATCTGTGTTTGAAATAAAAAATACACTATCACTTAGAGGACAACCTAAGGACAGTTTGGTAGGTTTTAGGTTGTATTTGCTTGTGCTTAACTTTTTTTGTTGCTTTGTGGTTAACTCTTATATATCAAAATAACCCATGTCATTGAGTCTAAAGTTCAGTTCTGTTTTCTAATATTTACTCTTCCAAGAACTAAGACAAATTTCTGGCAAGCCATGGAAGCATGACCTTTTGTACAAGCAGATGTGGAAAGGAGAATTCTTGTTTCCAATGCTTGAGCAGCAAGAACAGTAATAAGAGAAGTTCCTATAAGTGGGTTTTCATTTCTGTTTCTTTTAAAGTGTAATTAGAATGACTGGCCTATTGTGTAGGTTATCATATTTGCTGGTAAACAACTTATTGATATGTTTCTTTTGAAACACTTGGTAGGAGTGATTAAAATGCATGAGACTATGTTTTCTGGAGTGAATCATTCAGGCATCATTTTTCACTGGTGGGCACTGAATTAGAAAAGTGAGAGCTTGCATAACTTAAATATAATTATATGTATTTTATATGGTATTTCTTTCTGTAAGAGGATTTTTTTCATACCTCATAAACATTTGCTAGCATCAATAATTTAAATTATTTTATATGACATTTATTTTAGAGAATGAGATATTGAAAAATAAAAGCCATTGCTTGATCAGTGCCTCCTGACCCTTGGGGTTTCATTGTGTCTTTGGCTTCCTCAAACCCTTTCTCAATTTTTAATTTAGGTGGAAAAAAGAATAGAGCAGAGGAGATTTGGAAACTGTAGTGGAGAAGGGAAGTATCATGGCCAGTGTGTACTGAGAATACATATTATAGGATTTATTCCCAGCTCAAATATGTGTAAAAGTCATTTTTCTCTTTCTGCTTGGCAACCAACCCTTGCTGACCTCCAGATATCTACCAGACAGTATCTGTCAATAGCTCTGTAGGGAGAAAGCACTTTTGCAGAGCAGAGACAAAAGGGACATAGTCTAATCATTTTTCAAAGCAGATCAATGTTTTTTAATCTTTTTGATACCAAGGCCTCCTATGATAAAGATGAAAAAGAATCTCTATGCCCTCCCAGAGACTGTAATTAATGTGCATTCCCTTGAGGATCACAGCATTTTTTGCAGATTTTCACCAGTAGAGATGTCAATCTTTTGTGTGGTTTGTATTATAAAAGAAACAGATGCTTTTGTTGTTTTCCAAATATGTAAGTGTAATATAATTTTAAATATGCTTTTTTATTCCACAGACATATTGCTCCCCCTAGAAGGCTGATGTGTCTCTATTGGAAGATTAGGTCCTCATCCCTTACCTCCCAGAGATGAGAACTGTAGCTCCAGACGTGTGTTAGTGGGGGGTGGGGGCAGAAAACATGAAAGTCATATTTATATGACTATTTCTAGATACCAAGACAAACACATTAAACCTTAATAATAATTAATAAGTTAGTTAACACTGACACCACTGATGCCGTCACCAAATCTGAGTCAGTTACCAGAGTATTCTGAGGTGGGACTGTCACAGTGTGGACAGCTTCACCATGGTACTTTCATTTGTTACCTTTCTTCATGTTGTGACTTAGGCTATTTCCACCAACTTAAAGTGGAATTTATGCTTTTCAGATGAACGTGGCCAAAAAGACTCCTACAAAAAAAATCATAGATAAAATATGATAGCAACATTATAAACATAAGCACACACAGTAATTAGATTAAAAGCAAGCATCTATAATATGAAAACATCCATACAAGTTTAAGTGAACTTTGGAGTCATGCAATATTCTGCAGTTTATAACATTTCACCAAACTTAATACTAAATGTTGCAGTACAAATTAGAAAATATTTTAAAAGAGTGACAATAAAAATACACATCAAAAATTTTAGAGTCAAACTAACATAATTCTTATAAAGAAATTTATAACTTTAAATGCTCCATAGAAAGAAGAACCTGGTAGGCTACAGTCCATGGGGTCCCAAAGAGTCTGACACGACTGAGTGACAAACACAATACTTTGCTGAGACTGATTAAGAAAAAATAGAAAAGGCCCAAATGATGAGGACTAGGAATGAAAACAAGGGAGTGAGGGGATTACTGGAGATGTTACAGATACCAGAAAAATAATAATCAAATTAATGCCAATAATATTTAAAATTTAAATAGACTGGAAAAAATCCCTGAAAAAATATAACTGCTAAAACCTGGTGTTATTAAACATATTAATAATTATTTATTTTACAATTTACAATGATTATAATAATTAATATTAAAAGTTTTATTAAAATATTTTATTAAAAATGAAACTGACTCAAAGAAATAGAGAACCACAACAGTTAGGAATTGTTAAAGGAATTGAGTCAGTGTTAATATTGTTCCATAAAGAAAACTCTGGGGCTACATGTATTTTACAAAACATCCAAAGAAAAAGCAATTCTAGCCTTCCAAAAACAATTGCAAAGAATTTTTAAAATGAGAAATATTCTGGAACTAATTTTATGAATATAGCATAATTTTGGTATAAAATTTCAATAAGGTCAGCATAAGAAAAAAACTATAGGCCAATATAAACTAATTAATAGCAATCCAACAATACACAAAAGGTTGATATATCACAAGCAAGTTGTATATATCCTAGGAATGCAAGGTATTATCTTTTCAGTGTTAGAAAATCAATTAGGCAATTCACTACATTCATAAATTAAAGGAGAAAATATCATATGATCAACTCCATAGATACTGGGAAAGCATTTGAGAAAATGCAGCATCCATTCATAATGAAAACTATTAACAAAGTAAAAATATAAAGGAGCTTTTAGGAACTTATAAAGAACATTCACAAAAAGTTTGAAAGAAAAGATAATACTTAATGGAGACACATTGAAAATTTTTGTTTGTAATCAGTATTAAGACAAAAGCAGCTGCCATCATTCATACTAAAGAAAGTCCCTGATACCCTACCAACAAAGTAAGAAAAGAAAAAGGTGGATTTCCTTGGTGGTCCAGTGGTTAAGACTCTGTGACCCAAGTTCAGGGGACACAGGTTTGATAGCTGGTCAGGGAAGATTCCATGTTGCGTGGAAGTGAAGTGAAGTGAAAGACACTCAGTCATGTCCAACTCTTTGTGACTCCATGGGCTATATAGTCCATGGAATTCTCTAGGCCAGAATACTGGAGTGGGTAGCCTTTACCTTCTCCAGGGGATCTTCCCAACCCAAGGGTCAAACACAGGTCTCCTGCAATGTTGCATGGAGTGGCCAAAAAAAAAAAGTAAAAGATATAAAAATGGAAATGGAAAGAACAAAATTATTGTTTTCAGATTATATGCTATATATGTGGAACACCCAAAGACTCTACAGATAAATGATAAGAGTTATTTGGGGAGAAAAATGGCTGTCTGAGGAGGCCTTACAAATAGCTGTGAAAAGAAGAGAAGTGAAAAGCAAACGAGAAAAGGAAAGATATTCCCATCTGAATGCAGAATTCCAAAGAATAGCAAGGAGAGATAAGAAAGCCTTCCTTAGCGATCGATGCAAAGAATAGAGGAAAATAACAGAATGGGAAAGACTAGAGACCTCTTCAAGAAAATTAGAGATACCAGGGGAACAATTCATGCAAAGATGGGCTTGATAAAGGACAGAAATGGTATGGACCTAACAGAAGCAGAAGATATTAGGAAGAGGTGGCAAGAATACACAGAAGAACTGTACAAAAAAGATCTTCACGACTCAGATAATCACGATTGAGTGATCACTCACACTCAGCTAGAGCCAGACATCCTGGCAGATGAAATCAAGTGGGTCTTAGAAAGCATCATTACAAACAAAGCTAGTGGAGGTGATGGAATTCCAGTTGAGCTATTTCAAATCCTAAACGATGATGCTGTGAAAGTGCTGCACTCAATATGCCAGCAAATTTGGAAAACTCAGCAATGGTCACAGGACAGGTCAGTTTACATTCCTATCCCAAAGAAAGGCAATGCCAAAGAATGCTCAAACTACTGCACAATTGCACTCATCTCACACGCTAGTAAAGTAATGCTCAAAATTCTCCAAGCCAGGCTTCAGTAATACATGAACCATGAACTTCCAGATGTTCAAGCTGATTTTAGAAAAGGCAGAGGAACCAGGGATCAAATTGCCAATATCCACTGGATTATCGAAAAAGCAAGAGAGTTCCAGAAAACATCTACTTCTGCTTTATTGACTATGCCAAAGCCTTTGACTGTGTGGATCACAATAAACTATGGAAAATTCTGAAAGAGATCATAATACCAGACCATCTGACCTATTTCTTGAGGAACCTGTATGCAGGTCAGGAAGCAAGAGTTAGAACTGTACATGGAACAACAGACTGGTTCCAAATAGGAAAAGGAGTACGCCAAGGCTGTATATTGTCACCCTGCTTATTTGACTTGTATGCAGAGTACATCATGAGAAATGCTGGGCTGGAAGAAGCACAAGCTTGAATCAAGATTGCTGGGAGAAATATCAATAACCTCAGATATGCAGACGATACCACCCTTATGGCAGAAAGTGAAGAGGAACTAAAAAGCTTCTTGCTGAAAGTGAAAGAGAAGAGTGAAAAAGTTGGCGTAAGGCTCAACATTCAGAAAACTAAGATCATGGCATCTGGTTCCATCACTTCATGGGAAATAGATGGGGAAACATTGGAAACAGTGTCAGACTTTATTTTGGGGGGCTCCAAAATCACTGCAGATGGTGATTGTAGCCATGAAATTAAAAGATGCTTACTCCTTGGAAGGAAAGTTATGGCCAATCTAGGTAGCATATTGAAAAGCAGAAACATTACTTTGTCAACAAAGCTCTGTCTAGTCAAGGCTAGGGTTTTTCCAGTAGTCATGTATGGTTGTGAGAGTTGGACAGTGAAAAAGGCTGAGTGCTGCAGAAATGATGCTTTCAAAGTGTGGTGTTGGAGAAGACTCTTGTGAGTCCCTTGGACTGCAAGGAGATCCAACAAGTCCATCCTAAAGGAGATCAGTCCTGGGTGTTCATTGGAAAGACTGATGTTGAAGTTGAAACTCCAATACTTTGGCCACCTCATGCAAAGAGTTGACTCATTGGAAAAGACCCTGATGCTGGGAAAGATTGAGGGCAGGAGGAGAAGGGGAAGACAGAGGATGAGATGGCTGGATGGCACCACCGACTTGATGGACATGGGTTTGGGTAGACTCTGGGGGTTCATGATGGACAGGGAGGCCTGGCGTGCTGCAGGTCATGGGGTCGCAAAGAGTAGGACATGACTGAGCGACTGAACTGAACTGATTTAGGGAGCTTCTAGAAATCACTAGGAGAAACTCAATACAGAAGAGGTAATTGTGTTTCAACACACCAGCACTAGTTAGATAATGTATTCAGAAACAAATACTGTTTACTTAACATCAGTAACCAAATGCCCTAGGAATATTTAAAAAAATATATAAAACTTTGGGAAGAACAAATTGCAAATATTTGGAATTATTAAAAATGTAAATGGACAATAATTAGGAAATCTCAATGTTATGAAAATGTTAGTTCGCAAATAGATTTTTGGACTCAGTGCAATCCCAAACAAAACACCAACAGGTTTTTTTGTGTGCTGTTTTTTGTTGGGAAATTTGTAACTTTTGTTCATGTGAATTTATATGGAAGAGCACATTATATTATGCTGAAATTTACATGGAAGAGTTAATGACTAAGAATAGCCATCATTCTTTTTTTCATTATTGATTTCAATTTTTTAAATTGGAGGATAATTGCTTTACAATGGAGTGTTGGTTTCTGCTGTACATCAACGTGAATCAGCAATAAGTATACATATATCCCCTCCCTCATCATTCTTGATAAAAAAACAAAATGGAAGAATGTGTCCTTCTAGGTATCAAGATATAAAGCCACAAATAATCAAGATAGTGTTGTTTTAGGTCAGGGATAAACAGATTGGCCAATAGATAACATAGAGAGAGCTCAGAAATAATCAGTACACACAAAGCAGTCACTGAAAAATAATTATCTGAAGGATAATTCTACAAATGGTGCTTGGGTTATTTGTTACAAAACAAAAAGAAGAAATGCACCCTAATCTCACACAAAAATCATCCTAGTAGATTAAAGACCTAAAAATTGAAATTTTTGAATTGAAATTAAAGTGGAAATTTTAAAGCTTTTAGGAAAAGAGCTTTATGAGCTTGAGGTAAGAAGGGATTATTTAAAGCACACAGGCATATGCCACTTATCACTGATTGATAAATTAACTATATTAAAATTAAGAGTGTGTATTCCTCACAAAAACAATAGAGAATAAAAACAGATCACGAATTGGGAGAAGATATTTTCAACATATGTAATCATAAAGATGAGCGTCCAGAATATAAAGGAATTCTATTAATCAGTAAGAATGACAATTTATCAGAAAAAAATGAGCAAAAGACATAAACAGATGGCACAGAAGAGACAAAAATGACTCACAAATCCATGTAAAGATTCTTAACCTTAATAGTCATCTAGAAAATTTAAGTCAAAAATATGATATACGGTTTCACACTCAACAGATTGGCAAAAATAAAAAAAACTTTACAAAACCAAATTTGAGCAAGGAGGCCAAAAAATGGCAACTCTCATGCATGAGGTTCAGAGAACGAATAGGTACAATTACTTTGGGAAACTGTTAGCATTACTTTGTAAAGTTGAATATCCCCCAGTACCCAGCAAATTCACTCCTGTATATATATATACCTTGGGAAGCAATAATGTACATGGTAGCACTGTTGGTAATAACAGTAAAAGAAACATGATGCAATTCAAAAGTTCTTCTGTAATATAATCATAAATAAATTGTGGCTTATTCCTATAATGGAGTACTACAGTCAGCCCTCTGTATCCTTGGCTACTATAATACATTTGCAGATTCAATCAATCACAGGTTGAAAATATTTGGGGAAAAAATTCCAGAAAGTTCCAAAAGGCAAAACTTGAATTTGCTGTGGGCTGACAACTGTTTACACAGTATTTACATTTTATTAGGTATCATAAGTAACCTAGAAGTGATTTAAAGTACACCGAGGGTGGGGGGAGAATGTGTGTAGGTTATATGCAAATCCTGCACCATTTTATATAAGGGACTTGAGCTTCTGTGGATTTTTGTATCTGAAAGGGGTCCTGAAACCAGTTCTCTGAGGATATCAAGGATGGCTGCATACAGAAGTAGAAATGAATGAACTGGAGCTACTCACGTTGCTGTTTTTGTTCAGTCCCTAAGTCATGTCCAAATCTTTGCGATCCCATGGACTGCAGTATGCCAGGCTTTCCTGTCCTTCACTATCTCCCAGAGTTTGCTCAGATTCATATGCATTGAGTTGGTGATGCCATCCAACCATCTCATCCTCTGTTGCCCTCTTCTCCTCCTGCCTTCAGTTTTTCCCAGCATCAGAGTCTTTTCCAATGAGTCAGCTCTTTGCATCGAGTGGCTAAAGTATTGGAGCTTCAGCTTCAGCATCAGTCCTTCCAATGAATATTCAGAGTTGATTTCTTTTAGGATTGACTAGTTTGATCTCCTTGCAGTCTAAGGGACTCTCAAGAGTCTTCTCTAGCACCACAGTTTGAAAGCATCAATTCTTCAGAGCACAGCCTTCGTTATGGTCCACCTCGCACATCCATACATGACTATTGGAAAAGCCATAGCTTTGACTATACAGACCTTTGTCAGCAAAGTGGTATCTCTGCTTTTTAATATGTTGTCTAGGTTTGTTGTAGCTTTTCTTTCAAGGAGCAAGCATCTTTAATCACGTTAGCATGGATGAATCTCAGAATGATCGTGCTGAATGAAAAAAAGCATAAATATATACACTACAATCTATTTTATACACAGTTTGAACAAAGGAAAAGGGAAGCAACATATACATGTGGGCTTCCCTAGTGATTCAAACGGTAAAGAATCTGCCTGCAATGCTGGAGACCCAGGTTCAATCCCCAGGTCAAGAAGATTCCCTGCAGAAGGGAATGGCTCCAGTATTCTTGCCTGGAGAGTTCCATGGACGTAGGCGCCTGGCAAGCCATAGTCCTTGGGGTTGCAAAGAGTTAGACATGACTGAGTGACTAACACACACACACACACACACACAATATATATATGGTAAAATTAAAAGGGGAAAAAGATGAATGATTTAAAAGATAATGGTTACTTTGAGAAGGGTTAAGTGCATAGATTTGGTTGGGGAGTCATGCAAGGAGGTTTCAGGGTATGTACTGGTAATATTCTATTTTCTGACCAATGAGGTTGGCGTGTGAGTGAATGTTCAGCTTATTATGACTGTCTGTTTATCTTTATACACTCTCTTGTATATATAATCTATTTCATAACATAAATTTTAATTAAACATTTACAGTTCTGCAGAGTGAATATTTGGACATTTTCTTTGACTATTTATAAACACATGACTCCAAGCTTTTTAATAAAGTAGAAATCACATTTGTAAGCAAAAATAACATTAACATTAGAAAACCCAATTAACTTGCTGGTATGTGCCTGATGATTATAGAATTCTGTAGTATCAAAAGTTTTATTATAGTATCAAAAATTTTCAAAAATAGCAAAACTTATTCTATACTTTGCTCCAACTAAGATATTCCTACAAAACAATTATATAAAACCTGATCTTTAAAAATATATGTATATGCTTTATAATCTATGTAATATACTAGTAGACTAGTACTGATATCTAACTTGTGCATGCATACGTGTTCAGTCATGTCCCACTCTGTGCAAGCCCATGGACTGTAGCCCACCAGGCTCCTCTGTCAATGGGATTTCCCAGGCAAAAATAGTGAAATGGATTACCATTTCCTCTTCCAGCATATCTTCCCTACCCAGGGATCAAACCCATGTCTTCTGCATCTCTTGCATTGGCAGGCAGATTCTCTCACTACTGAGCCACCTGGTAAAAGAATCTGGGAAGCTGAATATCTAACTTGTGCATAAGCATAAATATTATACTGGGCATGCTCAAAAATTTTCTTACTGGGTGGGTAATGAAAACATTTGGAGACCACTGCTCAAGAAACCATTTGGCAGCACATCTGTAACCAAGGGTGCCTTAGAGTCACCCAGGCACATGTTTAAAATGTTGTCTCCTGGACGTACCCCCAGGATTCTGTTAAGTTAGTATGGAGAGGGCCCAGGAACATTCTTTTTAATATGCGCTCCAGGATGTTCGGCTTCCCAGGTGGCACTAGTGGTAAAGAATCCATCTGCCAATGCAGGAGATATAAGAGATGCAAATTCGATCCCTGGGTCTGGAAGATCCCCTGGAGGAGCACATGGCAACCCACTCCAGTATTCTTGCCTGGAGAATCCCAGGAGAGGAGACTGGCGGGCTATAGTCCATTGGGTTGCAAAGAGTCAGACATGACTGAGAGGACTTAGCAGGCTGTTCTGATATTAGTTCACCTGCCACAGTTTTGCTCTAAGTTTAGACAACAATCCAGCTACATCTTTAGGAAGCTATGTCCTGAGACTGTGCAGAGCGGCTTTGGCTGAATTGAGCTTTGGCGTGATGCCATGGAGGGGCTCTGTCAGAAGGAAATGGCCCTTTTAAATTCATGCCAACACCTGGGATGAAGCTGTAATTGACATTATAGTGTATGGAGGGGGCAGATCATAAAGCCCAGTACAGAGTGCATACTCAATAAATGATGACTTCTTATGTTGTAATTCTGTATTATGTGTTAATTCTCCTTATGAGAGCACTTAGGAATGAGTTCTTTCTGCTCTAAGTATAGGGAATAATTATGCTATTCTTTATAATACAGCAATTTGACAGTCTGCTTCTTAGTTCAATTTATTTTGATACTGGGTTAAATGGCTGTCATAGCTGACAAAAGATACCTCCCATGAATGTATAGATTCCAGCTGAGAATTGAGTCATTGGTTGGACTTACAAAATGATTGTATCCATTTTTCCTCTCTCACTTACCACTTATCTTAAGCAGTCTGTTTTTATTCTATAGACACTCCCTTGAGTGGCTTTGTATTGTTTCCTAGGCAGCTTAGAACCAAATTAGTGGCTCTTCCTTAGTATCTGTACAGAATTTCTTGATAGGCTAAAAAGCATGTAAGTTTTTATACTATTTTATGTTCTTACTTGTTTTTCTTACCTGCTTCTAAATAATGCAATTTGGGGGTTATTTCCATATTCTTGTTATTGTCTTAAAGAGATGTTAGAATAGAGTAAGAGGAAGGGAAAGAAGAGGGAATGAGTGAGTAGGAACACGGATGAGAAGAGGGAAAAAAGTGAGTAACTAGAATAAGCTCAAGTTTATTCACACTCTGGAGCAACAGTCAGAATTAGTATTCCCAGGTGGCTCAGCGGGTAAAGAATTCACCTGTAACACAGGAGATGTGGGTTTGATTCCCTGGTAGGGAAGATCCCCTGGAGGAGGAAATGGCAACTCACTCCGGGATTCTTGCCTGAGAAATCCCATGAACAAAGGAGCCTGGCAGGCTATAGTCCATGGAGGTAGCAAAGGTCAAAACTGAGCACTGGGCAGCACTCAAGTATCCAATTAATATTATGTGGATATTTCTCTTTCTCTTTCATGGATATTTATCCACTAATTCTATATTGGGTAAATGCTAACAAATTAATCAGTTCTTTTATAGAGAATTATTGGTTATTTTTGCTTATAGACTGGTCTCCATTGTATCACACAAGGTTTGAGATGCATCTTTATTAATTGGGGAAACTTTCCAAATGTTTGACTTGGAGAATGATCAATCCTTCTTCAGTTTCTCTTGTATTCTTAGAAGATTTATTCCAAGCTTTAAATTTTCATTGGTTGAATTTTCATAGGCTTATGGAATTGTTATCAGTCTAACTAGTCTTAGTAGGACTTTGTGAGGATCAAGATTGTGAGAAGTTTCTATTTTTAAGTGCTAGTTAAGAGCAATTTTTCATCTTATATCTACCTGCTGATAACATTTAGGGAAAATATCCAAGTGCAATAATAATGGATCTGAAATGATTGTGTTTACATAATTTTTAATAAATGAAAGCTGCTCATTTCCTTTTCATTAATGCTTCACTGTTTTTAATAGCTTTTAATGTCTCATGCCTTTTTGGAAAGCCTGCATGCTTGATAATTTTCCTTTTTAGACAGTATTTCAGCATTCAGAAACACCAGCAAGCTTTTCAGAGAATATTCCCATAAGGGATATCTATATGAACGCTTTTACAGTAAGTGGGCTAGTATTCTTAAGATGTTAATAACATTGCTGATTGGTCCCTGTGCAAGTTGCAGTTAAAATTAATTGGGGGGAGAAAAGATACTCATACTTTACAGGGCAGTGAAAAGATATTAGGGAATGGTAAACAAATAAAACAAGTTTTGAACTAATTAATGATATACTCTCTCACTGATGCTGAAAAGCAGTGTTTTACTACAAGAAGAAATTTATTCTTATACCTTTTTAATGATCTGTAATGTCAATAAGGAAAGAGAAATACTGAAAGCTAGTTTAATTGGCAGTCTTATAAACACAGTCCTCGACTAACTTCTCTTCCACACAATACAACGACAATAGATAACACTGAGATAATGAAGTTGAAAAAACAAACCTACTGTACACTATTTATATACAGAGCCCCATACTAAGTAGCTTAGATTTGTAATTTCACTAAGTGCTCTATGCAAGCAGCTGCTGCTGCTGCTAAGTCACTTCAGTCGTGTCCGACTCTGTGCAACCCCATAGACGGCAGCCCACCAGGCTCCTCCGTCCCTGGGATTCTCCAGGCAAGAGTACTGGAGTGGGTTGCCATTGCCTTCTTCTGAGCAAGCAGAGGGACTAAGTAATATTATTCCTATTTTATAGATTTTGTAGGTTGCCAGAAGGGGCTTCCCAGGTGGCACAGTGGTAAAGAATCCGCCTGCCAATGCAGGAGATGCAAGAGACATGGGTTTGACCCCTGGGTTGGGAAGATCCCCTGGAGTAGGAAATGGCAAACTGCTCTGGTATTCTTGCCAGGACAGAGGAGCCTGGCAGCCCACAGTCCATGGAGTTGTAAAACGTTGGATGAAACGGAGCACATACCCACAGAGGTTCTGAGAAAGATTAAATAACTTGCTTAACAGCTTACTCTCAACATAATTGGCCACTCTATCCTACTTGAAATCCTCTTTCTATGGTATCAGTCCCACTTCCTCCTGAGTTTTCCTTGGCTTTTTCAGGCTATTCTTCAGTTTCCTTTGGTCACATCTTCCTCTCTTTGTAACTTCTAGATTTTGATCCTGCAGATTCTCAGGTCCCCTGAGAGTGGGACCCCTTCTCTCTCTCTCAAACTCTGTCCTCCGCTTAAATGCCATCTAAATGTATAAGATTCCTATATATGGCTTATCACCACCCCAGTCTAGTCTGACAAGCTCCTGTCATATATCTTCTGCCTACTTGACACCTCTGCTTGGATCTCTTACAGACATTGCTTGCTCAATGTGTACCAAAATGAACAGTTGATTTTCTCCCTGAAACTATTTCTCACTTTTTTCCATCTCAGTAAATGACATCATCATCCATCCTGTTGTATGAAGCAGAAACAGTTTTGATTTGTATTTGATTTCCCCTATCTTCAAACCCAGTGGATGACTCAGTCCCATAGCATCTTCCTCCAAAATATAGCTCAAAGTCATCTATTTCTTCCCATAGGCTCCATTCCTGGGCTTTTGCCAACCACCTAGCCCTGCACAAGAGCCACTAATTCTTGCTGCTTCCTCACTTGCTCTTTACAAATCCATTCTCTATATAGTATTTGGAGTTATTATTTTAATGTAAATTTGTAGGAATAAGCAGGCAGAGCACAGAGGATTTTTAGGGCAATAAAAGTATTCTGTATGACTGTATGGATATAATGGGTACGTGTCATCACACTTTTGCCAAAAATGTATACCACCAAGAATGAACCCTAATGTAAATGGACTCTGCATGGTGATGTGTCAGTATAGGTTCACTGATTGTAACAAATGTGTCAGTACCACTTGTTGTGAGATGTTGATGGTGGGGAAAGTTATACATGTGTGTGGGCAGGATATATTTGAGAAATCTGTGTAGCTTTGGCTCAATTTTGCTGTGAACCAAAAACTGCTCTAAAAAATAAAGTTCTTCTCAAAAAGTAAATTTGATGATACCACTCTCTTAGTTAAAATCTTCTAGTGGCTCACTATTACTCTTAACATAAAATCCAGATGCTTTCTCCTGGTTGACAAGACCACTGTCTACCTCCCCAGGCCTAGCATGTAGCACCCTAGCTCCTCCTTATCCCTGCAAATGGCATTCTCAAGCCTCAAGACCTTGCCTGTGCTCTGGCCTCTGTTCAAAAAGCCTCCCCAGACATGCCCTCCTTCATGCTCACTTGGTTTCTTCTTTTCCCTCAAATCTCAGCTGAAAGAAGGCCTACCTGACCACTGTATCTAAATGAGTTTTCTACCCTCATTTCCTCCCATGACATCCTGTTTACTTTTTTCATAGGACTTTACTCCATTGGAAATCACATCTTTGTCAATTTTCATTTACCACCATAGACCAATACCCGGTACAAGGAAAGTGTGTGAAAGTGTGTGTTAGTCACTCAGTTGTATCCAACTCTTTGCGACTCCATGGTTAGTAGCCCGCCAGGCTCCTCTGTCCATGGGATTTCTCAGGAAAGAAAACTGGAGTGGGTTGCCATTCCCTTCTCCAGGGGATCTTCCTGACCGAGGGATCAAACCCAGACCTCCTCCATTGCAGCCAGATTCTTTACCATCTGAGCTACCTGGTACAAAGAAAACAATTGATAAATATTTGAAAAAATAAATGAATAAATGAAGTACATCTGGTTAGTAAGTGGTGAAACTAGGACTCAAACCCAGAATCTGACTCTACAATCTGTGTTCTGAACTCTTTTGCTAGGAGTAAAATCAGCTCATGTTCAGTGGAATTTTAGTGTAAAATTTCATCTTAGCACAAAAAATCTGAAATTCTTTTAAAATTTGATCATCCACATGACAACCCTCCAAGGATAATAGAGTACTTGGTTGACCTGTATCTTAGTAATGCTGGGTAACATAAAGTATGCCTGTCATATTTGGCATTTTGCTTACTAAAATGCCAGACAAAATCCCTTGCAATAATTCTTCAACTCTGTCAAATATTTTGAAAAATCAAGTAACATGACTTTGGGCAAGTTACTCAACCTCTCTAGACCAGCATCTATAAAACAGGAAAATAATGACTTCACAGGCTCATTTAGGAGGAATAAAGGAAATATATGAAAAACCCTCACCACAGGGTTAATATACAGTTAGTAAATAATGACTATGTCTCTTTTAAAAAAAAGTCTTACTTCTTCCATTGACTGAAAAACTCTAATCTTCAGGGTTAATTAAACAAGATTCTCTTTTCTTTTTGAGCTGGATTGACATGCCAAGTGATCAAAGACTAATAATACCTGGAGAAAATTGGCAAGAGAACTTCCTCTTCCGTGGGACCAAAAAAATCCACAGGAAGCTTCTGAATCTCCAGGAACTGGCTTCTGAATTTCCACTGAGTTTACACTTTATGGTGAAGGACAGCTACAGTCCCAGTTTTGAAGTCAGTGCCATTCTTGGAGGTTGTGTTTGGTACATGAGCTTACATTTCTCACAAAGCTTTGAGGAATATGCCTGAAGAGAGCAAAATATATGTTTCTTTTCCAAAATACTTTTTAAAAAATAATTTTATTTATGTACTCATTTATTTTTGGCTGTACTGGGTCTTTGTTGCTATGCGGGCTTTTCTCTAGTTGCAGCTAGCAGGGGCCTCTAGTTGTGACTTGTGGGCTTCTCATTGCAGTGGCTTCTCTTGTGGAGCACAGGCTCGAGGACGCATGGATTTCAGTAGTTGTGGCCCATGGCCTTAGTTGCTCTGTGGCGTGTGGGATCTTCCCAGATCAGGGATCAAACCCGTGACTCCTGCATTGGCAGGCGGATTCTTTACCGCTGAGCCAGGAAAGCAGGAAAGCCCCCAAATTATTTTTAAAGAGATGTTTGAGTCAGTTCATTGATTTTGCCTAGAACAACAACAACAAACAGACACACTGATATTTAGGAATAAGAATTTTTCTTTTCTTTCCTTTTTTCCTTTTCATAGGTGTCAGAGGGCTTTGCTTTCCAGTATTTGCCAACTGCTCTATTTCATGTTTTAATGAACGTCTTGGGTCTCATTTTTCTTTGAGATCAGTTTGAGAGGACCATATTTCTTTCCTAAGAAAAAAAAGCTCAGAATTTCTTTTCTGTCTCTCAGGTTTTGGATGTTATTGTGACAAAACTAGACAAGCTGGCAGAGGGAGTCACAGAATTTTTTGAGAATCTGAAAACATAGCAAATGCAGTTAAATGAATTTTGAATGACAGATTCCTCGTCTAACTCGGGAGAAATTAAATAGAACTCTTGCTAAATATTTAAAAAAACTCATGGGACTTCCCTGGCAATCCAGCAGTTAAGAATCCGTGCTTCCACTGCAGAGGGTGCAGGTTTGACCCCTGGTCGGGAAATGAAGATTCAATATGCACTCAGTGTGGCAAAAAAAAAAAAAGTGAAAGCTCAGTGCTAAATACTACAAATTTTAAGATTCACCATAATGAGAGTCTTTCCTTACAACTCACTCTGGAGTCTTACATACACACACACACACACACACACACACACACACACATAACTGTAGAAATAAATGGTACCTCAGCTGTCTTAATGACTGCAATTTGGACAAAAGAGATCAGCCAAGGAAATATTAATAGTTTTACAATGTCCAAGGGGGAAGTTATTGGTATTTCTTATGTATCTTGTGGATTGGGCTTTAAATTTATTTATTTGCTGTTCAATCAGTTGAGTGTTGTTTTAAAATATGCATTTGTTCCAAAGGTGATTGTAAGACATTTTTTTCTTTTCCTTACATTGCTTAGTTTCTACAAGGAATACTTTATTCAATTCAAACTTTCTTCCTCAGGGTAATCTTGTCTCTCCATTTCATTTCTTGGATCTGGGTTCCATTAGATTTTTACTCACTGAATTAAATGTGAGTCACAGTTATCCTTCTTAGGGCACTTCTAAATATTTCAGAGAGAAAATTAAGATAATTTTCTCCTACCTTTTAATGAAATCTGCTTAGGAGTTTTACTAAAAGTGAACTTTCCTTTTTGTGACATTTTTGGAAGGAGACATGAGTTACCTTTGATGGTGGTCCAGTCAACTTGGTTCTCTCGAGGTCCCATGAGAAGGGCCAAGCCTGATCCAACTGTGTTCCCTCTACCATCCTTAGCTGCACCTTCTTAGATTTTGAAATGAAATCTCCTTGTCCTACCTTTAGAAACTGAAGGATTATGCCACTCTCATTTTCTCAACTTATGTGCATTCACATAGCATTTCCCCAGGTGGCACTAGTGGTAAAGAACCCGACTGCCAATGCAGGAGACACAAGAGATTCAGGTTTGATCCCTGGGTCAGAAAGATCCCCTAGAGGAGGCCTTGGCAATCCATTCCAGTATTCTTGTGTGGAGAATCCCGTGGACACTGAGAAGCTTGGCGGGCTACAGTCCATAGGGTCACAAAAAGTTGGACATGACTGAAGTGGCTTAGCCTGCATGCATTCAGTGAGAAGGAAAAACCCAGAATAGGATTGGAATAACTAATGTAGGAATTGGTGAAAATGCTTGCATTTTCAGTTTGTTTGTAAAAACAAAACCATAGGAACATGTTTTTGAGGTGGCATTTAAGGATCCCTCTTCTAAGATTAGACTAAAAGAAGAGGAATTTTGTTGTTTTTGTAATATTTGAGCACCTCAAAATGACACTTTTTAGTAGAAGACTTAGAAATACACCCATACATTTTGCAACATTTTATTATGGAAAATTTCTAGTCACCATCCAAGTTTTAAGTTCTATAGTTTCAAGATCCCATGGGTTGTAGACTGTCAGGCTCTCTTGTCCGTGGAATTCTCCAGGCAGAACACTACAGTGGGTTGCCATTCCCTTCCCCGGGGGATCTTTCTGACCAGGGAGTGAAGTTTAACTCAGATCTCTTGTATTGCAGACAGATTCTTAACCATCTGAGCCACCAGGGAAGCCCATAGTTTCAAGCTACCAACACAGTATGGAAAACTCCATACTGTGGAGAAGGCAGAGAAGATATGCAGAGTTCATACTGATGTAGCTGCGAGGTCTCTTGGCTTCTAGGAGTCACAGATGGAGATTTACCAGGAAACTTGACATTTATGAATTTGTGTTTCTGGAATGTAATACCTGGAATTTCAACAAAGTCCTCATTTGTTGTGACTGTCATAAACTGCTTTTCCTAAAATTAGAAGTATTTAGAGTTATATGTGAAGACGTGTTTCTCTAGGATTTAGGTAGCATGTGTTTTCAGGGCAATTTGCCTACATAGTGTGCATTTAAACTGACTGCAATCACTCGCTAAATTGCCCACTGTGGTCCAAGGTGGTGGTGGGTTTTTAAGATAAAGGAGGTAAGATTTCTCTCCCTCTGTTGACTTAGTTCTTGATTTTCACTTAAAGTTAACTAATGAAAGGAATTGTTCATGAAAAGGGTCAAAAGGGCAAAAGTACAATTAGTAAATGTTAGCGCATGGGAGATGTGAATAAAATCTGCAGGGGCCAAGCATCTCTAGATCCTGCTAATCTGGAATTAAAATTTAGAATATTTCCATTTCTATTTTGGAGATTAACGATAAGTATTTAGGATCTGGGGCTTTGTTACATGAAAAAAAAATGTGTTCTGTGCCATCCACAATGCTTATCATTTTATACCTTGACTATTCTGCTAAGACACCTAGACACTTTTGCATTATACGTTCCATCATTTTCCCTCCTGGAATTACTTGGCCAAATTGCTTTCTGAGCAGGACTCTTCAAGAGAGCAGACTCCCTCCTTTGCAAGGATGTAACATTTTGCAGTCATGAACTTTGGGACTCAGGAAGAACATCATTTAATATATACTTGTAACTCCTTGATCTGAATGATCCACGTAGATATGTAAACTACATTCAAGGACCAGGACAGCAGGTTGTACTGAGAATTTTCATGTCAGGTAAGAGGAAAACACTAGGAGCCATGCATTCTTGTCTTTGATTAGCATATAATTAACTTAATAGCATATGTCTGTGAACAGTGTTAAAATCAGAAAAATTCTGTGGGTTCTACATAAATTCAATGTAAATGTTTGTCAAGTTCTAAAATAATTACCTATGTTATCTTTTTCAGTAAAATCATATAGTCTTGCCCAATTAAAAATGGGGTGATATTGGTGGATTTTTGTACCCTGAACTATTCCGCAACAAAATTCAAGAGTTAAGGGAAGAAATCAAGAATTGTGTGTCACAGTTTATTTCTTCTTAAAAGACTGAAAAAACTGCTATCATTCTCATATGTCTCATAGAAGCTGGAAATGACTAGATAAACCTACAAGCACACATATACGAGTGGGCTTGCATTTTTCTTTAGCTGGTACTTAATGCTATTATAACTTCAACCTAGTGTTTTCCCTCTGATTTCTCTGTCAAAATGCTGAGTGATTTAGGATTGAGTAATAGTAAATACAGGTGGGAAAGCATTCGTTATGAAGGATGCTCCATGAGCACAAGGTATAGTTATTTCATCTAATGAGAGAATGTCTGAGTTTTAAAACTGTCTCATCATCAATGTTTTACACTAATGAATAAAACAGTAGCCAACCCAGAGGCCACATGCAAACAGAAACACACAGCAAAACGTACAGTGAACAGTTTCCCTCCCTTTGTTTTCTTAACAAACAGAATTTGATCACTGAGTTATACATGAAACGATGAGTCTTCTGTGTTTTATTTCTATCAATAGATACAGAGATCTGTCCCTCTGCCACGAAGATGTTGTCTTATATGAGAGTCATATTTCAGCAAACATAATTAAACCATCACAAACAGAGTCTTCCATTAGTCAGACCAGAGTTATGGTTGTCGTGCTTTAGACGCACAAGAAAGTATTTCAGTCTGCTGCGGGGAAAGAAAGACCACTAAATATTTCATGGCTTTTTCCAGATCAGATTGTTTATTTCTCAACATTTTAAAGAGATACTTAATTTTTCTCGACAGCTATTTTTGTCAACACGTTAAGAGAAATGGATATTAAGGACAAAATTTGCATGGGATGCCAAGAGCTGCTATTTTTTTTTTTCTAGAATGATGCTTCCTGGGTGCATAAGAATAAATATCATACTGTTCTCCAGAAATGTCCTTGGCATTTGATGTGTTCTCTAAAGCTACATTATGGTAATGTTCCATGTCTAAGGTTTCAAGGAGAGGGAGAAATCATATTTTGATTGGTGTCGTTCAGTGTACGTCTGTGTTTCATGCGAAAATGAAAGCAGACACTAGAGGGTACTGTTTGATTTTCTTTTTCACTGAGTTGTGCCGCAGATGCCCATGATTCAGGGCGCTGAAAAATGCCAACGTGTTCTGCTAGCCAGGACCGAATTGCAGTGCAATACAAGATGTAGACACCCCTGAGTTCAAGGAGAGAGGCCAGACGGTTCAGAATGGTGTAGATGCTAAATTAATTCAGAATTAGTAAAGAAGTAATTCTTTATTACTCTAACTCTGTATGATTGCCATTTTTGTTAATAATTGCTTAATTTTCTTGGTTGAAAGAAATTTTATTAGACTTCAAGCTCTCACTAAATGTCAAATGGCTCTAAAAATAGCTAGAATATTAGACAATGTGAAACAATTCGTGCTCTCAAGGTTTGGCACTAGGATTTTGAATAGAGCACATACTTACTACTGGTTAAGAAACTAATTATAGAATTCCCAACTGGCAGAAATGCCAGACCCAAGGATGTTGTTTCTTTTGATATCAGAGAAATACCAAGTTAATAAGATTCCTAATTAGCTTCCCTTTTCACCTTTGCTAACCTTGTGCTTTCTTTCACCCCCCTTTCTTGAGGCAAATCTTTTTGAGTGGCAGGAGAAGACAATGTTCTGGAGTTCTCTAAATATATGCTATCATATGGTTTATGTTTGTATCCTGTCATTTTCTAACCTAAGAATATTTTAAAAGAAGCTTAAAGTTCTCATTTTATAGAGAGGGCAGTTAAGGTATTGTGATACGGAATGATTTGTTTAAAGCAGAGAATTAAATTAGCATTGTAGAGGGTCAGGACCATCTCCCAGTTCTTCTTGCACACAGTCAGCTAAGGGACCTGTTCATTTTTAGTTCCATAAATAAATGTTTCTCTTTAATACAGATAGGCACGATTGGTTCAAAGACTACTTAGCAGCCATCACCAGAGGTCTCCGGTTCTCCCTCCCAGGCTACGGAAAGTTCACCACACCGTCTCTCTCAACGTTAGTTCTGGCCATCTAACTTGCTTTGGTCAGTGAAATGGGAATAGCCATATTGTGTCTCTTACGAGGTGGGGTTCCCTACACTCTCTCCCCTTGCGTAGGTGAGCCCCAAAGTCTCCTATGGAGCTGGCGGCAACAAAAGGTAATAAGTTATCAAGAAACAACAAGTGTTGGCAAGGATGTGGGGGAAGGGAACCCCTGGCTGTTAGAAGTGTAAATTGGTATAGCCACTCTGGAAAATAGTATGGTGATTCCTCCATGAACTAAAAATAGAACCACCACACGATCCAACAATTCCACTTCTGGGCATTTATCCAAAGGAGATGAAAAGACTAACTTGAAAAGATATCCGCACCCCTGTGTTCATTGCAGCATTATTTACAATAGCCAAGATACGGATAATGTATCCGTATCTGAAACATAAACATTATTCAGTGGAAGAATGGATAAAGAAGATGTGGTACATACACATATACAGTTGGACATGCATATAATGGAATATTATTCAGCTATAATAAAGGAAGAAATCCTGCCACTTGCAATAACATGGATAGACTTTGAGGGATTATGCTAAATGAAATAAGTCAGACAGTGAAGGACAAATGTATTGGGTTAGCTGAAAAGTACATTTTCCATGGAAAATCTTATGGAAAACTAGAAAGAACTTTTTGGACAACCAATAGTATAGTCTCATTTATTGGGGAATCTAAAGAACAAAACAAAGCCAAAAAAACATAGAACAGACTGGTGGTTCCTAGAGACAGAGTTAAATGGGTGAAGAGGGTCAAAACATACAAATTTCCAGTTACAAAATAATTATTTCCTGGGGATGTAATGTACAGCATGGTAACTATAGTGAATAACTGTATTCTATATTTGAAAGTTAGAAGAGTAGATCTTAAAAGTTCTCATCACAAGATAAAAATCGTAACTATGAATGGTGATGGATGTTAACTAGACTTAGTGATGATCATTTCCTGGTATATACATATATTGAATCATTACACTGTATACCTGAAACTAACATAATGTTAGATGTCAGTTATGTCTCCATAAAAATGTGATTCCGACACAGGAACAGAAAAATAACCAATGGAAGAGAATCAAGAGCTCGCAGAACCACGGAGACTGAAGCTGATTTATGCTAAAGGTGGTACTGCAGTCCTATGAACAAAGAATACATTGCTCAGTAAAAATGAGAGAAAAAAAGCTAATGAAATCTCCATCCACCACTCCCCCGACCCCAGGATGGAAGTAAGGATCAGAGCCCCCTGATGTGAGCAAGAGAGAAACGTTTGTTGTTTAAGCCACTTAGATTATGGGGTTTTCCATTAGGCCTCCATACCTACCTTTTCCTGATGACAGGTGAGGATGTCAACCCTCTGTGAGAAAACCAGAGGCCAAGAATCAAGTGAGGCTAGAAAGGATTTACTTTAAAATATTAAAAAAAAACAATTATAGTCTTTAATTTAGAAATTTCTAATGACTTTGATATGAAGATCAATAAAGAGAAGTTATTACAAGGGAAAACATTTCCTCCTTATATGTCTTCAGTTTAAAACTGATCTAAGGAAATCATATGTTAGTTGCTCAGTGTGTCTGACTCTGCGACCCCATGGACTGTAGCCCTCCAGGCTTCTCTGTCCATGGGATTCCCCAAGCAAGAATACTGGAGTATTCTTGCTGTTCCCTTCTCCAGGGGATCTTCCTGACCCAGGGATCGAACCCAGTCTCCTGCCGTACAGGTGGATTCTTTACTGTCTGAGCCACTAGGGAAGCCCAATCAGGTAGAAATAAATAAATAAGTGTTACTGTGTTCAACTCAGAATCTGAGTGTGAAAACCTACACCTTAGACTCTGGAAATGAGGACTGAACATTAGCTCTGAAGCTGCTGATCTTGAAGGGGGGGAAGTCTGGAGCTGAGGATTTTCATGTGAAAAAAAGAACCTGTGCATAACATCAACTTCCATCATGGTGAGGAAGAAGTGTTGCCTCTCACCTCGAATGGGCAGTGTATTCCTTAATCCATCTCAATGTTCAGCATTTTCCCAAAAGATCCTAAACTGTCCAAGTTGAAGCAGATGCCTATTTTTCTCCATCAATACCAGTTGTCTTCCTGGCCGCACAGCATCTGCGGCTGCCAAGCTGGAGCCTGCAGCCCCTGCCGGGGGCTGAGAGAACAAAGCGGCTCGGCCCAGACTCAGTCTACACCCTACTTCTTCAGTCCAGAGACAGCGACAGCCTTTTATAGGCGAGACAACAGGAACCATCCCCACACTCGTGGTCAAGGACGCCGGGGTTTCCACTCAGTGTTTCCCAGAGTTCCCGGGGAATGGCAGAAATACCCTCAGCTTCAATCCAAAACAACTTCAAAATGAACTGGAAGTGGTGTTTACTTTGTTTTTAACCTTGAAAAGAGGGGCACCCCAGGGGTGTATTTACCAGGCCCTCCACTTTGTAGTTAATTAGAATAAATGTGGGTTTTGGTATCATGTACAAAAGAGGCCACTGCCTGCTTCTCTTCTACTCAGCACCTTATTAAATGCCCCGCTAATGCTCTGCCAGTACAAACAGCCACATAACAAAATGCATATGAGCTCCAGCCAGCCAGCAGGGCCTACCTGCTCCAACTGCTGCTGCTCTAGCTGCCTCTTTGTTTCTATCGGAGGATGCTGTTTGGTGTGCAAAGCTGAACATCGCTATGAATGATTCTGGCCACCGAATAATGAGAATAAGTGAACACAGAGTTTATTTAAGCATAAAACATATTACAAATTATTCGGTTGATTTGTAAAAGAGGAGAGTTTGGGTCTGGAGGGAAGGATGGGGGGTGGGGTTCCCCAGGTCAGCAAACAGTATACGAGGTGGACACTTGGCCCTGGCAGGACTGGCGGACATGAGGGCAGGAGGAGAACACAGGTTCACTGGAGGTCAGACACTTCCAAACGTCGGAGAGACCCCTCAGAGGGAGTCGAGCCTTCCAGTCACTGCTTCTCAATATTCACTGTCACGCCACCAGGCCCTCCCTCTGTAAAACCTATGACCCAAACACAGCACTGGATCAACTGGTGGGGTAGATTTCTCAGGTTAGATTTCCAGGTAGACTTGTCTCACCAGACTTTTCTCCTTTACTGGTTTTTCCTGTGAAACCGGTGTTCTTAGTGACAACTGTTTGGAAATGTTAGGCAAGATACATGTTTTCCACAACCGACTTTTAGAAGCCGGGTTGCATACTCTGAAAATGGGGGGTAGTGGTGTGGCTTTTCCCTCTTTTCTGGAACTCTGACCATACGGGGAAGATGGCATCACTTTGAGACTGTGGACAGTTTCAAATAGGTTCTGACTTAAGGGCACACACCTTATCGCCTACAGGGGGTCAAAGTAAGTAAATTACAGTACTTTATATATAGCCTTGAGTGAATTATGAGGTCATGCCTGACTTATAGACAAAATGCCACAATGAAATCTGGGTCATGACAAGAAGCAGCATCCAAACTTGAAGTTCGATGGAAGAATTAGAGGCTGTGAACAGAAAGAGAGACATGGTAAGTCCTATGAAAAAATGGACCTGCTTGACATGGATCAGCCATCCTGGGGGATTCAAATAAAGGCACCTGCTTTCTTCAATGCCAAGAACCCACTTTCTCCAAATGGACTTGAAGTGAAAGTAACTCAACTTCTAGATGAATCCTGCTAATGCAAAGGCTACCAGGGAAACCTGGGAGCTAAGGCTACTGCAGTAAAGTGTGTTTGATGGATCACACACCCCAGTCCTAGACTTGGGGGCCAGATTTAAGGTCAATATTTGGTTCTTAAATGCCTGGATGTGTGTGTGCGTTCAGTCGCTCAGTCATGTCTGACTCTTTGTGACCCCATGGACTATAGCCTTCCAGGCTCCTCTGTTCATGGAATTTTCCAGGCAAGAATACTGAAGTGGGTTGTCATTTCTTCCTCTAGGGGATCTTCTTGACCCAGGGATCGAACCCTCAATTCCTGTGTCTCCCACATTGGCAGGCAGCTTTTTTACCACTAGCACCACCTATTAATAGGAAAGCCCTATTAAATGGCTGGATAACATTCTTTTTTTAAAAAAAAATTCCATCTTTCAGATAAAAGATCAGGTTTAAAAACAAAAAGATCCTCGTATTCCTTGAGTGGGCTTCCGTAGTGGCTCAGCGGTAAAGAATTCACCTGCCAATGTAGGCGATGTGGGTTCAATCCCTGGGTCAAAATAATCCCCTGGAGAAGGAAATGGCAACCCATTCGGTATTCTTGCCTGGGAAATCCCACGGACAGAGGTGCCTGGAAGGCTACAGTCCATGGGGGTGCAAAAGAGTCAAGACATGACTTAGTGATGCAACAACAACAATAAATTCTTTGGGTGTTTGCTTCGTCTTTCCTTCTTCCTTTCTGGAAGTCTCATAGGTCAGCGGCTGACCCATTGGGCCTTGCATTGGAATGTCTCCTTCTTGGAGTCAAGGGCTTCCTGTGCCCCTGGCTGCCTGCCCGGAGGCTGAGCACTCACCTCGGCAGCTCTTGCCGTCCTCCTGCAGGGTCCCCGTCACGCAGCTGCACAGAGGCCCGTCTACCCGGCTCGTGCAAATCTGCTCACATCCTCCATTGTCCTCACACCAGTCCAGCCCTGAAAGATAGCCCTGGACAAGTTACCTGCAGACAGTCTAGCTCTTCAACTCATATCTACGGGCAAGGCTTTAAAGAGAGGAGTGGCAAGGGAAAAGGCCTAGTACTGTCCTGAGTTTTTAGTAGTCCATGAAAGGATGTCATTGTGGACACCTGTGATTATGGCAGGCTTTGCAAGCTGGGGTCGCCAAACAGGCGTTTTCAAGCTCCTGGTTCACCAGGTTCATGTCATAGGTACAACACATCCCAGAGTCAGCCTGAATCTTCACATCCCATTGTTTTTAATCATTCACAGTATTTTAGGGAACATACATACTTTTTCTCCTAATAGGTCCCACTGAAATGATCTGTTCTTTAGGTTCCTTGGTATAATCTGTGGCAGTCCTGGAATTTTGAGGGCAAGTCTGAAAGACAGAACACCAAAGGGAACATTTCACACAATTAAGCTGATAACTTATTCTTCACCACATCCTCACCTCCGAAAGAGGCAGGGGCTCAGCCCGGAGCACTATTGCAGCTCAGATTAATTAGAAGCAATGTATTTTTGATCATTGAGCCCCCTGGGACTTGGGGCTTTATGTCGAACAGAATTTAATATATTCTCCACACTAGTATTAGATTCAAAGAGGCTCCCTTCCTAGGAAGGAGGATCCTGAATCAGGTCAGAGAGTAATGTACAGACCAGCATTGGTAAGCAGCTTGGGCCACTGCCCACATCTCAATTCTGCCAACATGTTGTTGTTCAGTCGCTCAGTCACATCTGACTCAAATTTTTTGCAGCCCTATAGACTTTCAGGCTCCTCTGTCCATGGGATTTTTCAAGCAAGAACACTGGAGTGGCTATCTTGCCATTTCCTCCTCCAGGGGATCTTCCCAACCCATGGATCAAACCCTCGTCTCCTGCATTGGCAGGCAGGTATTGTACCACTGAGCCACCTGGGAAGCCATCTGTCAACATGAGGTGAGGGTAAAGCTGCAGTGTTAAGGGTTAGGGGCCAGGGACCAGTGCAGTAAAGCCTTAGGGACATAGCTTTCATGGAGATGTAAGCCTGGCGTGGACCAGATGATGAGTCTGTCACCTCATCTGCCAGCCCCTCAGAGCCCCAGGCCCAGAGCATGGATCTGGATAATCTGTGGGATAGCTCCTGCCTAAAGGAGACCTAGATAAAGTACATACTTAGCCTGAGAGTTTGCTTCTAAGTGGAGGAGAGCTTGGCCCCAGCCTTCAGTTCAGAGGCAGGCGACCTGGCTTCTTGAGGCTCTGGCATAGTAGTTCTCACACAGGGCCAATTTTTCCCCTAGGGGACACTGGGCAATTCCACGAGGCATTTCAGGTGTTGTAAGAGGGGAGGAGGTGCTGGCATCTAGTGGGTGGAGGTCAGAGATGTGCTGAACAGTCAACAGAGCACAGGGCAGCCCCACAGCAAAGAATCATTTGGTCTAAAATGTCAGTAGCACTGAGGTTTAAGAAACCCAGGTCTAGTGTTATACCAACCATAGATTGACATTTCAGAGGTAGAGAAGAGTGAACGGTCATCACTCTACCCTGCTCTCTTATTGTTCTGGCACAGATGACTATCACTCCCGGGCATCTGAAGATGGTTGTTATTCAGCCACCGCCAGGTACCTTGAGCCCTAAATAAAAACCTTTAAAGAGCCACTGAACTTGGCATTCACCATCCCCACGTGGGGAAATCTGAGGCCGTGAGAAATAAAGATGTGCGTTGAATTTCCACACTCTCACTTACTATTTTACAGGAGTATTTTTCTGAATCGCAGAGGGACACTGCGCAATGTAGGTGGACTTCATCATAATCCCCAATGAACTTAAAGACTGTGACGTGGAAGCGGCAGGTGAGGGAGACGCCATTCTCCTCGATGCCAATGGTGTTGTCTTTAATATTCTGACACCTGTTCAGAAAGAAAGGGTCTCTCTGCTTCACACGTTCATGTCTCACACAAAACCATCACTAATGGTAAAAATGCCTTTGCGTTTGAAAGTGACCTCTGGAGTGTGTGGGCTTGTCATTTGTTAGGACTCCCTTAGAGCTTCATAGTTTGTTGGAAAAGCATCCAACAGCGCCTCAAATTAGCATCTTAACTGCAACTAAGAACCAAACGACCGGAGGGCCTGTACTCAATTTCCCTATACGTCAGTTTCTCATCCCTCTTCTTCAGAATGCTGTGTTTTACGGACATCAGTTAAACAAACACAAGATTAGTCCCTACATCTTCTGTACTTTCTTCAGTTAATTAGTAATTTGGAGAGGGGCCCCTTTTTCAAGCTCTACTGGGAAGTCTTCCTAAGAGTGAAAACACGTGGGAGCTGGAGTAGACAGAGGAGCTGAAGGGACCACCCTCCTCCCTTCTTTGCGGTACTGAGCCAATAGGCAAGCGAGTAAGGTTTTGCCTCCACTCGTTGGCATTCCCCAAATGGACCACAGCCTCTTATGCCCCAGAGTCTTTTCACATACTGTTTCCCCACCTGGAAGCCTCTCTGCATGTCTAACTAACCCTGCTCTTTCTCCAATGCCTGTCTGCGGTTCCCCCTCTAGTATAAACATGCCCTGATCAGGCAGAAACAAGTGGCCTTGCCTGAATTTGCCGACAACACCCTGCTGAGCCCCTGGGGAACATGAACCAAGGTGTAATCATCACTGTGTCTCCAATACACTGATGGGCATGCAGTAAGTATTTCAAAAGAAGAGGTGGTACATATATACAATAGAATATTACTCAGATATTAAAAAGAATGAAATAATGCCATTTGCAGCAAATGGATGGACCTGGAGATTATCATACTAAATCAGTCAAAGAAAGACAAATATCGTATGATATCACTTATATGAGGAATCTAAAAAAATGATACAAATGAATTTATTTACAAAACAGAAGTTGACTCACAGACTTAAAAAAAGAACTTATGGTTACCAGGTGGGTAGGGTAGGGGAAAGGGAGAGATTGGGAGTTTGGGGTTGACATGTACACACTGCTATATTTAAAGTACATAACCAACAAGGACCTACAGTAAAAAAATAAATAAAATTTTTAAATAAAAAAGAGTATTTAGATGCTATGTAGTCAAACTCATACAAATATTTGCCTGACAAATAAAAGCTATGACACATCTTCTAACTCTCAGAGAATGTTTATGTGTGTGTGTGTGTGTATATATATACACACAATTATATATAAATTGTATTTTTATTTTTGGAACATTACATACAGTATTAACTCTCAGAACTGTTTTCTTTGAAATGCGGTGTTAAAATTATACTTAATTTTGAGACCCCCAAAAACCTCTGGGAATAATCAGTGACTGAATGAATGAATTGTGCTGCCATGGCCAAGGCTGGCCCACTGCAGCCAAGAAGCTCTTTAAAAAAGATCTAATCAAGATAAAAAGGGTGGCTCTTCTCCTTATGTTTTCTTCCCTTGGCCCATAGAATTCAATAGTTTAGTGAGAAGGAAAATTTTAAATTGATGTTATTTTTCAGTATCCCCACACCTGTTCAATTTGGTATTTCAGTCTATAAGGCAATAGTTTCCTAAAAACTTTGAAACAAAAACTTATTAGCCATACTTTTCCTTGTCACTGTGACTCATTTGAATAATCTAAATTGGTTCAAGGATTCTACCGTGTTTTTAGCCCTCTGGTCTTCATGCAGCTCTTCCCTCCTTTATTTAAAAAAATATTTATTTGGCTGTGTCAGGTCTTAGTTGCATCACGTGGGATCTTCTCCCTTCCTTTCAGCATGCAGGATCTTTAGTTCCAGCATGTGAGATCTAGTTCCCCGACAAGGGGTGGAACCCAGGCCCCCTGCACTGAGAATTATGGAAGCTTAGCCACTGGACCACCAGGAAATCCTCAAACCTTCCCTCTTAACTAGACACCCAACTCCCAGGGAGATGACTTGAGATTTAAGTGTCAGAAAAACAGGAAGCAGAAGGAAGGGGCCTCGGGAAGCAGGGACAGGCTGTCTGGATGTCGCCTTAGGGGGCAAACAAACCGAACACTAGGATCCTTTGTCCACAATCGGAAGGATGGTGTCCTTTCCTCGGTCTGGGCATACAAAGAGAACAGAGAAGTGACCTTCATGTGCTCAGACCTTTGCATCACTGGTAGACGGTGGTGGCATCTCTGCCCCCCATCCCTGCCCCATGTAGCTGGAGAGAAGCAGCTGACCCTCCCACCCCCAACTTCCAATGCAGAACCATTCTGCTGCTCAGTCATTCTGCACTGAGTGTCGGTTTTTCCGTAAGCTCACCGGAAAAAAAAAAAAAAAAAAAAAACAATAACCACATTCCTCCGAGAAAGGTCCAAAGGACTCATGAATTAAAATTCTCTCACATGATGAAATTACTTCTCACCCAACAACAGTTTAATTTGAAGACCTTCATCCAGACCCTGGGGGAAGCTGAGATTTATGAACGTGCTCACTTACTCTCTCTCTCTGGGTCAACTCTATTAAATACTATTTAAAAAATGCTAAATGCCACAGTGTCCTTCTAAGGCAGCCCGAGCCCACCCACCAGGGTTTGTACAGTGGCTCAAATTGTAGCCCTTTTACTTTGGGAGAAAAGACCATGACGGGGTGGGGAGCAAGGGAACACATGGAGAAAGAGACCTGTTACGTTAGCCTGAGCATCTGGGTCTGCAAGATACCATGTAATCCTCAAGCCCTTCTCTCTGCCTCCAACGAGGCTAAAAATCAACCCAGAAAGATAGTGCCTTCATGAGGCCTTTGCTGAAATTCCCATTCGACGCCTCAGCAACCCAGGCCACAAGCCACACCTGGCCAGGTAGGGAGTTGATGCATCTTGGTATCTGAAAGATTTCTTCCTCTGTCCCTTGCTGGTTAGGTAGCCTTGTGTGAGCTGTATTTAGGCTCTGAGCCTGTTCATCTGCAAAATAGTGGATGTTTATTGTTTGTCTGCCTAGAAGCATAGTCTTCTTTGGGGGGACTATTCTTTCCCTCCTCAACTTGAAGGCTAATTATACCCTATCCATAGCACCCCAGGGAAGGATGCTGACTCAGGCCTGATATAGGGTTCAAGAAACACTATTCCCAAATCTGGCACCTTGAATATTTTCAACTGAAGGAGTTTGAGAAAAATGACAGAATCAGAAAGGTCACTCTTCTCCCCTGAAAGAGGCCATAAAACTCTCCTGGGAGAGGTACATCAGAGGAAAGGAGCATTCCTATCTCCAAAGGCAAGGAGGTGCTGAGAAGAGTCTGAAGAGTCTGGCTAAGATTTCCCTCAGCTCACTACAGTGACCACACACGACTGGCCTATCATATCCACAACTGCCCACTCTTTGTCAAACGGGGCAAAACGATACTCAGTCTGAACGACTTCTTAGAGTCTCCATTTCCTAATGAAGACTCCCATGTCATGTAAAATTTATATTAAATAAATGTGTGTGCTTTTCTCCTGTTAATCTTTGTCCGTATAATTTTCAAACCCAGCCAGGAACCCTAAGAGGGTCAAAAAAACTGTTCTCCCCAACACCAGGCACTTAAATGTTGCATCTTCTCCAAACGAAGGAGAAGGAATCCATCCAAGAAAAGCTAATCATACTCCTTCCCAGGGATTCCCTGAACTGGGATTAGAAGGAATGCTCATCCCTGGGGGTTACAATGCTGAAAAAATGCTGGTGTCTAATAAGGTCAATGAGAAAGACAGAGACAGTGACAGAAATAGACAGACAAAGGATAGACGGAGGGAGGGAGTGTTGACAGCAACTGGCCCCCTGAACCCAATTATTCCTGAAGCCACATCTAATTATGTGATTTGGTTTTGTAAGCATTAAGTACTTTGTTTTTGCATAAACTTGTTTGAAATGGTCTCTACCACTTATAAAAGAAGGAATTTTGATTAATACAGTCAGCTGCTTTTATGAATTCATGTACTGGGGTGATGGAAATGTTCCAAAATTAGATTATGGTGATGGTTGCACTTCTCTGTAACTTTACAAAAACTGTTGAATTTTACACTTAGAGCAAATGCATTTTATTGCACATAAATTATGTATGCAATAAACCTGTTAAGAAATTATTGTTGCTTGACAAAACCACTAAGTGTTTTTAAAAAATAATTATCATGATTGTTGATTGGTTCATAGTCTTTTCTTCTTTTTTATTCACTCATTCAATAATTTTGTTGCATAACCACTATTTTTCAGGAAATATACTAGGTGATGGGCACATACTGGTGAGTATAAAAACTCACCTACAGGCTATTATTCCAATTCCTTTAAAATTTTGATAGATGCATTATTCACCAACTTTAGTAATTCTCATTATCTCCTTTCATTTGTAGATAATTCACTTTTAACTCAGATTGAAATTCAAAGTAGGCAGGACAGAATGCCCTGTTTGATCACATTGAGAATAGAGCATTTTATAGTTAATGCCACAGAAAACTGGTGATCTACCACTAAATTGTTGTGTGACCAAGAATTGCTTGATCTCACTAAGCCTCGGCCTCTCGTCTCTAAAAATGGAGCTTATCATATTTACTTCATACATTGTCATGAGGATTAGGTAGTTCTTGGGTCCAAAATGCTGGTCCTATAGTAGTCAACAAATGTTAGTTATTATTCTCTTCCCTAAAAGAGATGTAGACAAATCTAACACTAAAGGCTCTGAGACTGTCCTTCGAGAAGAGGCTACCCACCCTCCTTCAATGATGAAGTATCGGAGCTTGTCGTTGCTATCACGGGTCGGGGTGGCGTAGCATTTGTTCAGTGTCAAGATGAGATGTGTGGAGTCAGCTCCGACCACAAAGACCCCAACGTACAGCACATCTCGAGTTGTCAGCACAACTTCACCCTGGCGGTAAGGATGTTTGTAGGAGGCGTTTTTGTAGAGCGCCATCTTGGTGGTGAAGCTGCCTTCTTGAGTTGGCACCGTCAGGTTAATGACACTATAAGGGAAAAAGTTGTGGACTTAAAAAAATATTTACAACCTAAAAGTTGAGAGTTATGTTTTATTTGGTGGGAATTTGTAGGTCCTCAAGTGACCCTGACAGAACTGCTCCAAGAATGGGAGGGCAGGGCCCAGGTTATATAGAAGTTTTGCAACAAAGGGCAGGTAATCTGAACATCCAAAAATTATTGTTTAATTAAAGAAAACCAGATATCCCAAGTTAAGGAATTTAGTGCTTTTCTACGTACAGGAAGATACAAGAGTCTGGGCTCACTGAAATCATTCCTTGGATATGCACCTCAGCTATCCAGGGCCAGTATCCTGTTTTCACATCCTAAGCTTCTTTTTCTCAGGGCTCACCTTAGGGAGTGGCTATGGTCTGGTGGCTGCTAGACGGCAGGTATTCTTTCCTTTCTGAGTTGCCTCAGGTCTCATCAGCTCACCATTCATGGTGGCTGCAATCGCTGACGACTGTGACGTTCTTTGTTTACTAACATGGCAGGAAATATTCTGGTTCTCACAGTCATGAGTAGGGAACCCCAAACAATGTTATCTATCCAACTACCATTTTCCAAGCTGAAAATGCAGAGGGAAAGCCAGGCAGAGAGAAGTCAAGTCTAATCAGCTACATGTGGCCATTAAAATCAAACTAAAAATTCAGTTCCTCAGTGCTCCTCTCCCCTGGCTGTAGAAAGTTCTATCAAACAGCACTGGTGTAAGACATCTGAGTTCTGAAAACATGAATTATTCTTTCCTAGTGCTTCAAAGACAGATGCTAGCAATTTTGATTATGCTAACCTTAACTGTCAAGGAAAAGACAGAGCGATGTGCACAGCCCATGAGATTCTCTACCTTAGCATAGGCTTCACGACGGAGTCCAAGGAGATCTTGATATCCAGCTCATAAGCACATGAAAATTCCACATTGATTGTCCTGTCCCTGGTGATGATGTTGCCAGTATTATTGGCACTTTCGATCCAAATAGTGTTTTTATACATGATATGAGTGCCATTGGACTGCAGAGCAAAGGAAGGTCAGAAATCATTAAATCTGGGTGTGAATATGTGGCTTGCATTTTAAATCCATGGGCCTGAAAGTGGAGAAATGGCTTCATTCCATACATAACCCAGAGGCCAGTATAAATAAGGATGGAGCTAGTCTCAGCATTTAGTAAGAAAAAAAAAAAGTATTAAATGGATGTCAACAGCTCCCTTCAGTCTGATAACTGAATGCCCACCAAGGGTGATTTCATGTACCACTAAATTCTAAGTACTACCAGCCCCTAGTTATCTGTGGGAACCCAAGCTGAGGACAGCATGAAATATATTGCCATCCTGAGGTAATATACATATCATTTTTCAATTCTTAATTCAAAATCGCCCCCCCACCCCCGGTCAAATCTTGTACCAGGTATGCCCACAAGTACCAAAATGGATACATGCATGTTTTACCATCTTGTTCCTTTCACTCGCTGATTAAAAAATGTTAATGCAGACAGTTAACAAAACATATATTCCCATAGGTAAAACAGACAGCCACTGGGAATTTTCTGTGTGACACAGGATGCTCAACCCAGTGTTCTATGACAACCCGGAGGGGCAGGGAGTGGAAGGTGGGAGGGAGTTTCAAGAGGGAGGGGACATAGTATGCCTGTGACTGATTCATGTCGATGACTGGCAGAAACCAGCAAAATATTGTAAAGCAAATATTTTGCAATAAAAATTTTTTTTAAAAAAGAAAGAAAAACGGCAGGAAGGCACAGGAGGAAGAGAAGTGAGATGCTTTGCTAACCTAGAAATTGAATAGCCCAAGACAAAAAGCTGTGACCTTGCTATATTTCTGCAGCCAACTGTTAAATGATGTCTGGGACACCCTTACCCCTCAAAATAGCTGAACCCAGCTGTCTTAACCTGGAAGAACAATAAAAGCACAAAAGAGATAAAAACATGTGTCAACATTCAGGGCAAAGGATGACAGCAGACAGGGCAAAGCAGGGAAGGAGGTATGTCACTCATCTTGCTTTCAGTTCAATCAACCACTTAGCACTCAGCGATGAGTGTCTTTTGCTGTTTTCCAAGGAGCATGTTTCTCAGTCAGACCCCTGGAGTTGGCTTAAGCACGATCAATGTGCAGGCGGCCAGAGCTGCCACCACCAAGGCCAGGCGCTCTTTCTGGCCCTTGTTCCTCACCTGCACAATGTTTCCACAGTTCCCTTTGGTGTTGTTGATCTGAAAGGAGATAAAGTCCTCGCCCTCAATGCCGGTGCACTGCCTGTCATTGACCCGCACGCCCTCCCTCTCGAAGCCGAGCTGGAAGAGCTTGCACTTAGAAATGGACACTTCCATCTGAGCCGCCTTGCAGGTCACCTCTGCATCAATGATGTCGTGGGAGTCTGTGGGGACACAGGTATTGTGAAAGGTGAGTCACTGGGAGCTGCCCTTGCTGCAGGAGTGGGCGTGGTATCCTGTCCTCTTCAGAAGAGGTTGATGATCTTCACACAGAGGCTCTGGCATATCTAACAAATCTTTGATCAATCTCAATGAGTACATGAAGTCATTCAAAGCAATAACCTGAGGAATGCTAGAGCCTTTTTTTGAAAGATGAAAATGGTATACAAAGCATCTTTGGTCTTTTCTTCTTAAACCCAGGATTCCTGCCCCACTCTGGTAGTAGCTACTCTTGTAAGCTCCATATCGTGTCTGGCTTGCTGTGGCCTGGCTAAAAAACATGATTCAAGTGAGGGCAGCCCTGGGCAGGCTGCCCTACAGCCCAGCGGGGAACCAGGCCAGCACTAGGAACTCTTGTTTTTGTCGTGGGATGCACCAATGGACATTTTCCATGAGTACACAAACACAGGCTAACAAGCACTAAAGAAACAGAGAGAAACACTTTTATCTGCCTTGGCCAAACCTTTGAACAGCTCATGTGGTCCCCTCCTGTGGAGCCTTCTGGTCAACCAGGCTTTCATTTGATGATGCTAAACGTAGCACATGCCTCCTGAGCTCCCTGGTTCAACCAAGGGCATGGAGCTGGGAAGCAAAGCAGCTCCCCTTCAAGCTGACCGAACCGGTGTGCTCTGGGCCAGGGACAAAGTCATTGCTACTTTAAGGGGGCTGTGGTTAAGAACAGGACCTGGAGTCCTAATTGCTTGCAGTTTGCTTAAGCATTTCAGTTTTCTTTGGGACCTGCTGAAAAGCTTCGGGGAAGATAAAGCTGACTTTAAACACGTCTTTAAGCGCCTGGCACTCTCATCCTGATTGTTTCATGTTTTCGCCAAACCACCCTATCTCCCTGTGAGTCTAAAAGATCAATTTGGATCTCTCTGATGTTGAACGTGGCCTCAGATGGAGCTGACTGATTCTATGAATGTACAAATGTACGTTTATCATTTATTGAAGAAAGGGATGTAGCTACAAGGAAATGAACATTAGCCTACTTTGAAGAGGTCGAGTTCCTTTCTTGTTCTGCTTAAATGCTCATGAAAACTTCGTTGTCTGGGTTTCTAACCCACAGTGTGGGACATGCGGTCTCCCACCCGGGAGCCTTCCTACAAGGCTGCCAGGCGTCTCCCACTGGGCCTGTCTTGGGGGTGGGGTGGCCGGTGTCACGGCCGGTGTCACTCACTGTTTCCATAGGGAGGGGGTTCAATGCAGCCACACAGCTCTCCTCCGTTTTCCAGCTCACAGGTTCGGTTGGGACAGTCCACCCCCACACAAGGATCTTCAACCACTCCTGCTAAAAAGGAAAACAAACAGAAATACACACAACTTGATTTTCACACAATGCCTGACAGCATGTGGTCACACTGAATTTGCCACTTCAATGGACCTGGTGATGGTCAGATGGCAGATACAAATTAACAGATAGGGCAGCCTTCCAGGAAGTAATGACTATAGCTAATACTTGGGTCTTTGCTATGTGTTTCATGCTTTGGTGGCATTCTCTCTTCCAACCCTTATACTCTCTGCCAGCTAAGTATTGTAACTTGGCATCACAGCTGAAATGTGCCCAAGGTCAGGCACAGGTGAAGGTAAGTGAGGAGGGTGGTAGACACAAACAAGCTGAGCTGCCAGCACATCCTGAGATTCCTGCACTTACTGCTCTGTACCACCGTCGTGTGCATCAAAATCTTTATATTTATATAAGCTGTAGAGTCCAAACCATTTATCTCTATATTCCCAGGACCTGGCCACCTCACAGTAGATGCTCAACAAGTAGTTGTCAAGTATGAAGATTTCAGGGCCAGTAAGGTCCCAGAGAGGTCCCTTAAACCAGGACTTCTTAGTCTTTTTTTTTTTTTTTTTTGATTCATGGTCCACATGCTTCTACTGAATTTTGTAAAAATAGACAAATCAAAATCTACATACAACTCGCCAGCATTGACTGAGATTAATGACACTTTTTTGCCAAAACCAGGAAAATTCTAAGTAAAATACAAATGTATGTGAAGTGTCATCACCAACAGATTACAAACAATATTTCTGTAGCAGATGAGCCCATAGGCCACCTGCAAGCTCATTAACATCTCAGTTTGAGAACCACTAATGGAAAACACTTTCTTTTAGACACTCATTTCTTCATTTAAAGACTCTCTCTCCCTATCCAGGTGTAATAATCTTCCTCGTTGTCATGGTTTCTAACAGTAAGTGTTAAAGAAACAGTCATGATTCAACTCTAGCATGAGCCAAGTTGGCTTCAAGAGTTTAAAAACAAAACAAAATAAACCCCTCAAGCTGTCCCGTAACTGCAGATGCTTCTCCTGACCTTCTGCTAAATAACTATTATAACAGGTGAGAGGACAGGAATGGAGTTGCATCAGTCTGTCTTAATTCCTAGAAATACGACTAAAATAGAGCCCTCACCATCAGTTAAATACACTTACTTATTATTTTTGCAGTTTAAACTTTCTATTTTGTATTGGGGAATAGCCAATTAACAATACTGTGACAGTTTCAGGTGAACAGTGAAGGGACCCAGCCATACATGTACATGTATCCATTCTCCCTCAAACTCCCCTTCCATCCAGGCTGCCACATAACACTGAGCAGAGTCCCCTGGGCTATCTAGTGGCCCTTTGTTGGTTATCCATTTTACATTCCCTAACCATACCAAATTCCCTAACCATCCTTTCTCCCATCCTTCCTCCCTGCAATCATAAGTTTGTGCTCTAAACCAGTGAAGCTCTTTCTGCTCTGTAAATAAGTTCATTTGTATAATTTCTTTTCAGATTCCACACAAAAGGGATGCCATAGGATATTTCTTATCCTCTGTCTGACTTACTTCACTCAATATAACACTCTCTAGGTTCACCCTTGTTGCTACAAATGGCATTATTTCTTTTTAATGGCTAAGTAATATTCCACCAAATATACTTATTTCTTAGAAGCCTCTTTTTCTAAGACCCATTTATTGTCTAGTGCATTCAGCACCTAAGACAGTGCTAAGCACACAGCAGCCACCCAATAAATGTGCTGGTTGATTAACACATATGCAAACCACCCAGGAGAATAAGGGGAAAAAAGTGTGGCGGTTACAGCTCCCAAGAAGGCAAAAACCTCACTTACAAACAGGGTGGGCCATTTACTACTTGGCAAATACAACACGCCCAATACAGAGGTGAGTTTTGAGGTTAAAAACAAAAACTGATATTTTTTTAAAATTCCAGACAATTTCTGAAGTTCAAAACAGTTTAGACTCTTTAAAGTATTGTTTATTAACAGAAGAGGGTAAAATATTAAAGTTATCAAACAAAACATTTCTATTGATTGCCAACAGAAACTACTCCGCTTGCTTAAGAGTTTCTGAAATCACTGAGTGCATATTTTAATTAACGACATTGTTTTTAGGCTCTGAATTGTGTATTCCTACTCTTGTCAGGTGTGGTGTGCAGACTGACTGATGAGAACACTCCGTCTTGAAACGAACAGGGCCAGTTTTCACGGCGCTACCTGTATGCACACGGGGTTGGTGTTGTGCCTTAAGGGACAAACACACATTCTGACGGACACAGTGTCATACTGCATTCATGGGACAGAGTGACCATTTGTATACATGGACACACATATATGGATATGACAAATTCATGCGCATTTAGGCACACACTTGCTCCATCTATCTGATTAACATGGCAAGAAAACAAAGAGAATAATGGATGATGGACATCAAAATAGTTTTCTTACTACAGGAAAAGAATGCAAGAGTCTATAGATCTTTATTTTATCAATAGCACACGTATAATCCCTTTATAAATCTAATCATGGCCTCCTTGCAACCAGGAAGATACAGCCAGCTCAATTCCAGCTTAATCTGCCATTTGCCACGTGCCTTCTCTTTTTGATCTGGGCTCTGACTCATGTAAAAGGAGCCTTTGGAGAGCTGAATTTGGGGCACTGAAATCAATTAGGAGTCCCATGCTCTGTCCTCCTATCTTAGAAGTCACTACACTGGTGCTCTTCCAACCCAGAGAACCCCACCTTCCTCAGCTGATATTCTGAATTCCATAACTGGGCCTAGGGTGGAGTTAACCTCTACTGAAAGTGCCCCCTCACAGAACCTCCTGCAGCCCACACCTCTCCACCCTTCAACCCCCAAAGCAGATCTACAGGTTGAGATGGAGATCAGCAACGCCACTGGCCAAGCTGTGCTTTCTGACTCAGAGAAGAGTCTGCAGAAATAAAATCATTCTCTTACAGCAATTCTCCTTCTCAATCCACTCGGTGCTGAGGATCCCGAAGGAGCGGCAGGACTCCCCGTAGGCGGCCAGGGAGCCACACAGCTGGACCTTCTTGTGGTTGTAGCAGCCGTCCAGGTAGCAGGACTCGTAGAAGGGGAGCGGGTCGAGCAGCCCGTAGCACGGCTGGAAGAAGCCCTTCATGTCCGTGAGCTTCAGGCAGTAGCCGTCGCCCTGCATGTTCTGGATGTGCACGTTGTCGCACATGGCTGCGTACTGTGAGAACTGCAGCTCGTTGCAGCTGGGGGTGAAAGATGCGGTCAGACTAGGAGGCAACACCAGGCATCTGAGATGGCCGGCGGGGGTGGCGGGGAGGGAGAGGGGAGACCACAGTGGTGACCTCTTCAGCTAACCCAGAGGTGAGTGCGGGTGCTGATCCCAACCCTAACTCAGGCTAGGGTTTGAAAGTCAAGGTAATTTATACTGTTTACACCACTGGGATGAGCGAGAGTAAAATAAAATGGTAGTAGCCGACGTGTCAGACAAGGGTAGATATTGATATAATAACCATTAACCTTTGATGTGGGCTTCCCTGGTGGTTCAGTGGTTAAAAAAAAAACCCACCTGCCAACACAAGACATGCAGCTTCAACCCCTGGGTTGGGAAGATTCCCTACTGAAGGAAATGGCAACCCACTCCAGTATCCTTGCCTCCTGGAAAATCCCATGGACAGAGGAACCTGGAAGGCTATAGTCTATGGAGTCACAAAGAGTTGGACATGATCAACTCTGTTGTTTAGTGACTAAACAACAACCTTTGATATAATTGACTGATATGATTGATACAATAACTATAAACAGATATTGATATAATAACCAATAACAATAATGACAATTATATTCTAATTAATCAAAAATAAAAGTAAAAAAATGTTGGTAAAGTAAAAGATTTGAAAGGACATCCAGAAGCTTCTAAACCACTTCCAGTTTAGTTACCAGAGACCATAAGGAAAATCTTCACAAGAAAATTGGTGTCAGGCTAAAGCCATTTATAAAAGAAGGAAAAAAGGAAATAAGAAGGGAAAGGAAACTCAAACACAATGATGCTTTCTAAGGAGGAGCTGAATCTTGCTCATCTTTGGAAGCCCCAGAATAGTTTAGTGTGCAAAGGAGTCATTTTTCTAACTGTGGGTTCCAGAAGTGACATTTTAGAGAAAGCATCCCATTAGGAATCTGAAATCTAATCTGGGCTTTGCCATTTACTGTGCCCTCTCATCTAAATCATCCCACTCTAGCCTCTGTTGCACCTAGAAAAGGAATAGACTGGACCAGACTGTGCCCAAGGTTCTTGCCTGCTCTGGGTCCCACAATTCACAAGACGGTCTAATTTATGGCCCACTTTTCAGTTTACACCTGCAGAAAAGTCAAAGAGGGTTGAGAACTTCATTCCCACATCTGGGAATTCAGCTGACATTTTGCATGTTAAAGCTCAAGGGGACAGAATCATTGTACAAGCAAAGAAATGCCAAGAAAGAGAAGTGTATCTCTAGAACCTGAGGGGAATTAACATGATTCGGCAGTCTGGAAGGACTCTTAAGTTAAACACCTTTGAAATAACTTGCTTAGCTCCTTCTATCTCAGCTGGCCAGAGAGGGGCCTGATAATAACCTCAGTGACTTCTACTTTCTTGCTTTCTTGGGCTTTCTAGACTCCCACCAACTTTTGCCTATGCAACCAAGCCTCTGGTAAGAGGTACAGATGGCACTAGTGGTAAAGTACCTGCTTGCCAGTGCAGGAGACATAGGGACGCAGGCTCAATCCCTGGGTCAGGAAGATCCCCTGGAGGAGGGCATGGCAACCCACACCAGTATTCTTGCCTGGAGAATTCCATGGACAGAGGAGCCTGGCAAGCTATATGACTGCAGTGACTTAGCATGCACAGACGTGAAGTCTCAGCACTAGGGAGCAAGGAATAACCCTCTTTTCCTGGGTTAACTCTTAATCCCACCCTCAGCAAGGATGCCCGGTCACAGCTGAATTAAACTTGACCAGTTGGGCAGCTGGTTAAGGCTTTACAGTTCTAATCCTAGGAACACTCTTCTGTTTGACCAAGGGCCGGATGACACAAAAATTTAGACTTATCATCTAAGCCTAGTTACTTTCTCTGCTGTTCAAGAAATTACTGTGCCTGTTTGTATGATGCAAACTCCAAAGATCTTGAGCTTAGCTCTTTGTAGCAGAGGAAAGGTGTTGCTATACGAAGTGCCTCCCCCATCAACATCTGTCATAGACACGGGAGGACTGGGACCGCTGAGTCTAGTGACTGGAGACTCTCACCTCTTCTGCATGCCATTGGTTTTCCAGCTCTGGGCCAGGACCACACTGCTCACCACTGGCTTCCCCCGCAAGGTCACGTAATCGTCAGTTAAGTCCCCATTGAAGTTGCCGCAAAGACCACACACTTTGTTCTGCAGCCTCTCGCTGATGCTGATTTTTATGACGTTGTAGCCGTTGTAGTGGATTTGGATGTCGGGGCTGGTGTCGATCACCAGGAACCCCTCACTACTGTAGATTTTGGTTGCCAGGCCAGTTATGAACGGGACATTGACTTGTGTGCCATTCACCTGTTAAAGGAGAAAGAAGTAAATGACCCTCAAAGCAGAGACTGGCAAATATTTACTGTAAAAGTCCCGAGTAAACATGTTAGGCTTTGCAGCCCATATGATCTATCTTCATGGCAAAAAAACAGCCATAGACAAAAGTAACTAAATGAGCAAGGCTGTGTTCCTCAAAAGCTTTATTTACAAGAACAGGCAGCAAGGAGATTTGGCCGAATTTTGTATTTTGCTGATGCCTGCCCAGGAATTTGAGTGCTCACTCATCTTACTCAGTCCACAGTTCCTCCCAAAGAAGCAAACAATGGTGGCAGAGAGATTAAAAAAAAAAAATGATGGAAAGGTATAACTCACAACAAGTGGCTAGATTTTTGTATAAAACTTTCTCCAGCATAAACCAATTACTGAAAACAAAATCCCAATTCTAAGCTAAGGAGAGTCTAACATGGTTAAAATGAATCTGGGGATCATTGCTATGTTTATTGTTTTCTTATTTATAATGTTCAAAAAGGAGACGCCCTCCCAGAGGCCCTATAGGTACAGTATTTTCTCCATTTGTCATTTTCTTGCTTTATAACAGTTTCTTTTCTTAGCCCTCAGGACAGAACATAACATGCCTTTCCTGTACTTACAAAATAAACTGTTCTTTCCCTCCCCTAGGTTATCAGTTACTTTTGTTGCTTAAAAAAACATAGCAGAAGCCTTAAAAAAAATATGATTCTTTACTATTTCGGTGGCTGGGAGAATTTTGTTCATCACAATGTCAGTTTTGCTCTCAGGTGATCCCTTTTTTCTTTCTTGCTGATATATTCTTGGCCCACACAGTCATGTCCATGTGGGCCAATTTGCAAAAGGAATTAGAGTGTCAAAAACAGTAGCAGATTAACTTTCATTGAAGTTAGAAACCAGTATTAAAATCCATACTCTTTCTTTTAAGCTTGCAAAACCCTACCAGTCTTTTGCCTAATGCTGGATACTAAGCTATTTGGTGACTCTTTAAATAAAGATACTCCCAGTGGATGATTATCTGAGCCAGAAGTGGAAAGCAGATACAGTACCACTCAATTCCAAAAACATTAATATGCCTGTGCTGGCTCTCTCCCTGGCCCTCCCTAGCTGGAATTTGCAACCAGGGTGGGGCTGACTCCATGGTTCTAGTCTAGTCTGCCTGCTTGTGAGCAGACTGGTTTAGCTGAGTGACTGGGAGTCACCACCACTACTTCAGAGCAGATTATCTTCTCAGATGGAAGGATAGGAGGAATCTAGGTCGGAGTGGTGCATTCGTTTATAGGGGTGGATTGGAGATTCACATTTATTTATATACCGTTGTAAGATTCACAGGAAACCCGGCAACTCTCCTAGAGAAGAGCCAACCCTAAGAAACCCACCGTCTCTCTCCTCTGTGCTCTTTCCCTCGGTGTGTCATTAGGGGGCGCTCTCATAGTGAGGGACGATTCCCTCCCACCCGTTTTTATTTAGGTAGCTGTGTTTACAGGCAAATGCTTGCTGTCTTTAATTTTCTAGAAAGGATGGCAGATGAAAGAGCCGGTCTTCATCCAGGTGGCAGAGCCAAGAATAATTTCAAACTCTTATAAACAAATGAGAATCTTTTTGGAAATTAATTCAGAGTAAAAGCTGACTTATCTACCTTTTTATCACGCGAAGCTTTATTAGCATACACGCTGACCTTTTATCTTTGAGATACTGTACATATCCTGCAAGGCCTTTGGAATCGTATGTGCTAAGTCATTTCAGTTGTAGCCAACTCTTTGTGACCCTATGGACCGTAGCCCACCAGGCTCCTCTGTTCATGGGATTCTCCAGGCAAGAATACTGGAGTGGGTTGCCATGCCTTCCTCCAGGGGATCTTCCCCATCCCGGAATTGAACCCACATCTCTTACGTCTTCTGCACTGGCAGGTGGATTCTTTACCACTAGTAAGCCAAAGACTAAATGGGGCCCTTGCTTATGCCTGTAGAATCTTTACACTTTCAGTTCTCTAAAATCTGTGTATGGTATGTAATGTAATAAACTCATTATCCGGGAAAACCACAGTAAACAGCCCCCTGGACAGGCCCTCGTTCCAGGGCACATTTCTTAAGAATCAAGGACAGGCTCGTCACCTTGACTGTGTTCCGGTCGTTGATGAGAATCTGCTCTTCGTTAATGTAGAAATAGACGGGCGAAATGATGGTGAGATTGGGGGCCGACCACTTGTCGAAGTTGATGATGAGCTGGAAGGAGATGTCGGGGAGCTTCTGGCAGATAGTGGAGAGCACGAAGGCGCAGTTGGCTGGGAAGCGGAGGAAGGCGCCGTCGAAGGTGCGAAAGACGCCGCCGCCGGCCGCCAGGCAGTAGGAGGTCTTGGTGCTGAAGCAGCCGCGCACCCCGTTGCGCAGCGCGCACTCCTCATCCGACTTGCACTGGCGCGGGTCGCACTGGATCAGGTTGCGCCGGAAACAGCGGCATCGCCGTGTGCAGTCGCTGTTCCAGAACAGCTGCTTGGGCTGGAAGAGAGGCGCCCTTTGCATGAAACTCTGGTGGCAGTCAGGGCTGGGGACCCCAAAGCCCGGTCCACCTGGGCCCTTTCCGGGCTGGGCTGGCCTATCAGGAACGGGGCTGGTATCTGCAACAAGGGAGGCTGGTTCAAGTCAAACAGGACCTGCCTTCCGGGTGACTCAGATGGCAAACAATATGCTACCTAGTCTCTGCTGGTTTCAACCAAGAATTGGGGGATCTTCACGGTGGGTTGTAGAGCTCATCACAGCCAACCAACCAGAATGGGAAGCAGGTCAAGGAACTAGGTGAAGAGGAAAATACTTGGTAGGGAATTAATCTAACAAGTATCAGCTCTATTTGAAGGAACAAATTTAAAGTCACTTAATGACGATAAACCCCATCCTTCAGTCTTAACTAAGTAAAAGAAAGGGAGAACCAATTCTTATGCTGAACCATTTTTGTCACCTTATAGAATGCATAATGTGAGAGGTGCAAGTGAAGTTTTATTTGGGCAAAATAAGGACTGTAGCCCAGGTGACAGCATTTCAGATGGCTCTGAGAAACTGTCCCAAAGAGGCAAGGGGGAGGGTCAGTATGTATGTGATTTTGGTGAAGGGAGAATATACGCAATCAAGTACTTGTTTTTTGCAGAAGGTTTCCGCTAGTCATGAGGAGCAGTGGTGACCATGAAGGATTTTAGTGCTTTTCTAGATATGAGGAGCTACAAGAACTGGGCACACAAAATCGGCTCTTAAGAATATCTATTTGAAGACCTATCCTGCCAGTTTTTCCCAGAGCACACAATGCCTGATTTCTGCTCTTCACCCTGAACTCTTTTCTGGGAATGTTGAAAAATAAGCAGCTGAAGCAGCACATGTTTTAATCCCTTTAGAAGTAGATGGCAAGTGCCAATTTGTAGCTGACAGTTTCAACATTTCACAATACTCACTGTTCCAAACTTCTTTCCTTGTAAATAATCTACTTCCAATTTACTTCTGTTGCAGATACCTCTATTTCTATGTCCTAGAGTGAGAAACAGTGAGGTTCCATGAAGTGAAAGCTTTGGGATCAGACCACCTGGGTTTCGATCCCAGCTCTGCCACCCTACTCATGCCACCCTGAGAGGCTCTGCCAGCTTCCCAGAGTGTTGGTTTGCTTTCTCTAAATTGAAGTTAATAATAATGTCTTGCAAAGCAGTTGCGAAGATTAAATTCAATAAGACGTGTGATGCACATTTCCCAGCTGAGAGTAGGTACTCAATAAATAATAGCTGCTGTTATTACCAGAGAAGAATCACTCATCCTCTTTAAATAGTGGGGAATTATAAAAATTTATATTAAATACTTGCAATGAAGTGTATCATCAATTGGTGGCAGCTATTATTTTTCACTCTTTCTTCAATCTGTAGACACTGCTGTACTTGTAGAGTCTGTGTTCTTGATCTTGTACCTGTTCTAGACTAAGAATTCCAGGGAACTGGTGGAAATTGGTCATGACTGTTCAAGTGGACTGTGGTCCCAATGAGTGGATTATTTCATAGAAATGAGGGCGCTCAAGGCATTAATTCAATTTTCTAAAACAGTGCTATCCAGAGAAGATGTTTTAATGGCACAAGAAGGGTCCATGCTACTGTCTGGTCACAATTTTCTGCATTAACGATAGACTTATCAAAACCCTAGATATCAAATACAGATCTGACTCAGATCCAAGGGTAAGTAGGAAGAAGGTGAGATCTTCCAGGAAGAGTTTTCTCAAGAAAACCATTGCTGATTCTTTCACCCCTAAAATGGAGTGTAAATAGTTCCTGGAACCTCCTTCCAGACCCGTGAAATATTCTGGGTGCCAGCGGCTTCACAAATTGGCTTCCTTTCTCTTATCAGATTTGCAGAATAATTGAGTGGATGGTCTGGCCTCTCTCAGATAAGAAGTCAGACATTGCATGGCTGGAGAGAGAAAAATAACCTGATGTATTTGGATATGATCAAGGGTCCATAACTCATCCCACAGGAGAACTTTGATCATGAAAGTAGCATCCCAGTAAAGAGATTGGCCCAGCACTGCTTGCTCAACCTTAATTAGACCTGACAAGGACAGCTGGGTAATTACCCTACATGCTAATGGCTAGATGTGTTCTCTTTATTTCCAAAGAAATCTGTCCTATAAACAAGCCTCCAAGCTTGCTTGAACTGTGACAAGTAGGTGTGGATTATTTGTTCTGTGAATTTGCTACTTCCCAGATATAAGCTGTTGTCAAAACCCACTGACTTTCTGATGAAAAGTGGATACTAATGTTGATAGTGCTAATAGCTGCAGAGAGCTGCATTGTGCTTTTTCTGAGAGCTCCAAGGGCTTTTATATGCATCATTTCATTAACACGGCTGGATTTTTTTAATTTATAAAATGCCTCTTAAGAGAATTAACAAAACAATAAGCAGCTACCAATTACTGAACTGCTAGGTGCCATGTACTAAGGCACCTGCATAGATTATACAACGACCATACTGAGTTGGTATTATTAGTAATGTTTTGGAGATAATGTCACGGAAGTTCAGAGAAATGACCCAGTTTGTTCAGTGTCATATCACCAGTGTTGGTTCAGCTAGGATCAAGCCCAAGTCTCAATGCATTATGCCACAGACACTCAGGATCTCTGTTGAGGGAAGCATGACACACTTGATAAATGGATACATTTCAGTAAATCTCTGGACAGGGGAGCAGAGATTGAAATAGTGTTTTTCAGTTTTGAGCCTGGTTATCTCTTCTCCCAGAATGTGGGAAAATGGAATCTATTATTATTTTCTCCCACATGTTTTGCCTCTTCCTTTCAAATAAGCAATATGTCTAAGAACTAACTTCACAACTCACCTCTGCCAAAAAGACTTCTTTGATCAATTCTGCTATTTTACTATACTTTCCCCCATCTTCCTAATATAACATTAAAACAAATTTCCCAGTGAAAATGAGACTGACGGTAACGTCCATATTCATCTCTTTCTATTTCTTCTCAAAGTAAAACCAACTTAGTTGTTCTTGAACAAGAACAATATTTCTTTACAGAAAGAAAGCAGTATTTCTTTTTCACCTAGTTTATTTTCAATTTAGACACTTCAATTAGGTTTGCTTTTTTTAAATGCTTCAATTCTTTTTCCCTTTAAAATTGATTAGTTCTGTAGGGTATTATTTTTCACTTGTTGATATGTTCTTTTGTAATTGTCCTCTAGTTCTTTAAAGTGCATTTTTTTCCCCTCTTCTGAATAGATTTTTCAGTTCCTTAAGGCAGGGAACATGCTTTATCATCCCCAACGATATCACTAGCACAGAGATCTGCAAATAGCAGCTCCTGCACAGATGCTGTTGTTAACTGTCTACTCACCAATGTCAGGTATTGATACTGTTTAAACAGAGAATGGCAAGAGGCAGAACCCAGGGCTAAACACCCTCTCCAGGCAAGATCTTTTTTAGCTTAGAAAGATTACAGGGTGGAAGTGTAAATGATTTCGCGAGCTTATATGTTTTACTCAGTGACATCTAAGAAGGGTATCTTCATCAGTTCTGTGTGAAGCCCCCAAAGAGAGAGAAGCAGAGGGCAGGATGTGGAAAACAGGACATTAAGCAGTCCAGACAGAACTCTCTGTGGACGATCCTAGAGGGACAAACGACACAGGAAGAGAGGGCAGCCTTCACTCCGCTTCTCCTGGAGCTGCGACAGACAGAAGAGAGAAAGCCGCCCCTCCCAGCCTCGAGCTCCGTATTTTCTAGTTAAAACCGCCCTTAGCTGAGACAGGTATGAATGTTAGATTCACTGCCTTCCTGTTTCCGAACAGCAGCCACGTCAGAAGCTTTCAGACTGAGATTTACAGGAGAGGAAATCAGAAGGGCTGACAGAAAGGCACGGAGGAGAGAGAGACACACACAGATGCTAGCTCCAAATGCGAGCCTCGTCTGACCTGTCCTTGACCTCTCGCCGCCCTCCCCGCCTCCGCGTCTCCCTGCGAATCCACAGCACCATCTACTCCTCATCAGAAGGGAAGACGGGTCCCCCGTGACCCATCTTCCTCCGAGCGGGAGAGAACCCCGCGGCCTCTCAAGGACCACGGGCGGCCGGCGCCCCTACCTCGTAGTACTTGCCGTCCGAGTAGCAGCCGCAGCTGTGGGGCAGAATGCAGCTCTTGCCGTTGAGGACGTAGCCGGGGTCGCACTGGCAGCCCTCCACGCAGTAGTGGTTGCAGTCGCTCTTGAGGCGGATGGCGGCGCAGCGGGGCTGGCACACGCTCACGCAGCTCTCGTAGTGGCTGTTGGGAGGGCAGGCGACGGCTGCAACGGGAGACACGGGTCAGGACGGGCATCCCCTGGGCTGCCAACGCCTTCCTCCCGGCCATCCCTCACCGGCTCGGGGAGATGGAGGCCTGGTGGGGAGGAAGCTTTGACCCCCGGCCCTCCCGCTTTCCTCCTCTCTCTGCTTATGGAACGCCTCTCTCGGACTTAGCACTGCAGAAACCACGGACAGTAGAGCAGACGGAGGTTACCCGGCTCCCCACACCATCTTGCTCCTCTCCTCAGCCATGTTTCCCCGAGGTTCTCTCCAGCTTGTTGCCTTAAACCCACTGCCCAACACGCATCTTGACTCCCGTGATTCACTGGATGGTCTCCTCGGGGCGTCCCACACTCATTCCTGCCTTTAGGTCCCCGTCTGGTGTTCATCTCCCTTCCCCACTCACTTCTTCACCCTCCCAGTGTCTCCAAATACCCCATTTATCACTTTCTTATTGGAGTATCATGGCTTTACCATTTTGTGTTAGTTTCTGCTGGACAATGAAGTGAATCAGCTATACCTCTATGTACATCCCTTCCCTCTTCGACCTCCCTCCCACCCCCTTCCCCACCATCCCACCCATCTAGGTCATCACGGAGAACTCAGCTGAGCTCCCTGTACTTTATAGCAAGTTCCCACTACCTGTCTGTCTTCCACATGGTGTATATATGTGTTAGTTAGTCATGTCAGACTCTGTTTGACCCCATGGACTGTAGCCCACCAGGCTCTTCTGTCCATGGAATTCTTCAGGCCAAGAATACTGGAGTGGGTAGCTACTCCCTTCTTCAGGGGATCTTCCAGAACCATGGATCAAATCTGGGTCTCTTGCATTGCAGGCAGATTCTTTACCACCTGAGCCAGCAGGGAAGCCACACATAGTAGTGTGGTGTATATATGTCAATCCCTATTTTTCCAATTCATCCCATCCACCCCTTTGCCGCAGTGTCCACATGTCCATTTTCTACATCTTCATCACTATTCCTCCCCTGGAAACAGGTTCATCTGTACAATTTTTCTAGATTCCACATAATGTGTTTATATTTTATTATTTTTTAAAAATCTTTTGGCCATGGTCCATGGCATGTGAGACCTTAGTTCCCTGACCTGGTATTGAATTGTGTCCCCTGCATTGGCAATATGGAGTCTTAACCACTGGACCACCAAGGTGAGTCCCCAGATCCCTCATTCTTCAAGCTCCAGGTAGAGTCCCAACTTATTTGCAAAACTCCCTACTCTTTCCCTAACTCAGAACTTCCAGAACCCTTTTCTAAGCCAATAATTTACAAACAGTAGGCCCTTGAACCCCTTGATTTCTGAGAAGGCAAACTTACATGGTTTGTGTGCCTGTGTATAGAGACCAATCCATGTCAACTATGTTCTGTGGTTTTTAAATGTATGTGGATGCTTTCCTGGAAGTCAATTGGGGTCCTGGTGAAGAGCATGGGCTCTGGAATCAGCTCTAAGAGACTGGAGCCATTACCTAATTTCTCTGAGTTTCAGCTCCTTATCTGTACTACACAGTTACCCAGGGCAGCACTTCATGGCTCTTTGGGAGGGAATGAGTGAGTCTGTGTGCTTAGAACAGTGCCAAGCACTTTGGTGCTTGGCATGCTGCAGTCTGTGAGGTTGCAAAGAGTCCGACACGACTTAGCGACTGAACAATAGCAACAATAAGCACTTGAGTGTTCAGCAAGTGGTAATCAATCATTAAAGACAGATTTGCTTAAAAGTTTTGCAGAAACTAGTATTTTTAGCCAATGTATACAAAAAAAGCAGTAAAGAACCCACCTGCCAATGCAGGAGATGTGGGTTTAAACCTTGAGTTGGGAAGATCCCATGAAGAAGGAAATGGCAACCTGCTCCAGTGTTCTTGCCTGGGAAATTAAATGGACAAAGGAGCCTCATGGGCTACAGTCCATCAGGGTCAGAAAAGAACTGACATGACTTATCAACTAAACAACAAAAATAACAATACAAAAAAGTACAACTACTCTTATGTAGGAATTTCTACTGCATATCACTTAGCCTTGAATCATTGTTTTTGCACTGCTGTGTGTATTTTATGTGTTTATAATGATGCTACATCCTTGTACATTTATCCCTGCCTTCATGAGTAAGTGAATCTCTACAATAAATTCCTGGAAGTGGAGTAACTGGGTCAGAGGGTATGTGCATTTAAGCTTTTGATAGATGCAACTGAATGGCCCTCTAAAGAGGCTGTGTCAATTTATCCTCCTACCAGGGCTATATGAGATTTATTTTTTCCTCATCCTCACTGATTGTTTATCCCCAAACTTTCTGGTCCTTGAAAAAAACTACATTCTATACCTATAAGGGATCACTATCCAGAATATGAAGGAACTTCTAAAATTCAACAACAAAAAAACAAACAATCTGATGCAAAAATGAGAGAGGGATTTGAATAGACCTTTCTGCAAAGAAGATATATAAATGGCCAATAAGCATGTGAAAATCAACATCACTAATCATCAGGGAAATCAAAACTTATACTGTGATATCACCTCATACCCGTTAAGATGGCTACTATAAAAAAAAACCCAGAAAATAACAAATGTTGGTAAAGATGTGGAGAAATTGGAACCCTTTGCCCTGTTGGTAAGAATGTAAAATGGTATAGCTGCTGTGGGGAAGAGTAGGGTGGTTTCTCAAAGAATTGAAAATAGAATTACCCTATGGGCCCAGCAATTCCATTCCTGGGTGTATACTTAAAAATTTGAAAGAAATATCTCAAGAGAGATTTAGACACTGTTGTCATAGCAGCATTATTCATTATAGCTAAATTGTGGAAGCAATACAAGTGTCCACCAATGGATGAATGGATAAGCAAAATGTAGTCGAAACATACAATGGAATATCACTTAGCCTGAAAAAGGAAGGAGATTCTGCAACTTGGATGAACCCTGAGACATTATGCTAAGTGAGATAAACCATCCACAAAAAGATGAATACTGTATGATTCCACTTATGTGAGGTATCTAAAGTAGTTACGACAGGAAGTAGAACAGTGCTTTCAGGGGACTGTGGAAGGGGAGAGGAATGGAGAGTTAGTGTTTAATGGGTACAGAGTTTCAGTTGAGCAAAATGAAAAGCATTCTGGAGGTGGAGGATGGTGGCCACACAACAAGATGAATGTACTTAGTAACACTGAACTAGCCCTTAAAAATGGTTACGTAATAATTTTGTTATGTGTATTTTACCACAATAGGAAATTAATGCTATATCCATATTTCATTTGCATTCTTTGTGAGGCTGATTATCTTTTTCCTTTGTTTATAATCTGTTTGTATATCATTTTCTGTGAATTGCCTTTTCATGTCCTTTACACATTTTGTTTGGAGAAGGCAATGGCACCCCACTCCAGTACTCTTGCCTGGAAAATCTCATGGACAGAGGAGCCTGGTGGGCTGCAGTCCATGGGGTCGCTAAGAGTCAGACATGACTGAGCGACTTCACTTTCACTTTTCACTTTCATGCATTGGAGAAGGAAATGGCAACCTACTCCAGTGTTCTCGCCTGGAGAATCCCAGGGACGGGGGAGCCTGGTGGGCTGCCGTCTGTGGGGCTGCACAGAGTCAGACACGACTGAAGCAACTTAGCAGCCGCAGCAGCACACATTTTGTTTGTTGAATTTTTTCTTATTCAATTGTAAAAGCTCTTTGTAAATTAAAAATATATTTTTGTTTGTCATGTGTTAAAAATATTTATCAACTGTTTTTTGACTTGGCTGCTTCTTCCTTTTTTTTGGTACATTCGTTTGTGATCTTGATGATGTTTTTGCCATATGGGAATATAAAAATTTAAAGTGGTCAAATTTATCATGTTTTCTCTTGTGGCTTTAGGTGTTTTGCTTAGAAAAGCCCTCTATACTCCTAGATTACCAAAAATATGTCTTTGTTCTCTTTTAGTAGTTTGTTTTGTTTTAAATTTATTTATTTTGGCTGTGCTGGGTCTTCGCTGCTACAAGGGCTCCTCACTGCAGTGGCTTCTCAGAGCAGAGCACGGCTCTAGGGTGCACGGGCTTCAGTAGTTGCAGCATGTGGGTGCCGTAGCTTCGGCTCACAGGCTCTAGAGCACAGGCTCAATAACTGTGCACAGGCTTAGTTGCTCCATGGCATGTGGGACCCTCCCAGATCAGGGATCGAACCCATGTCTCCTGCAGTGGCAAGTAGATTCTTTACCATTGAACCACCAGGGAAACCCTTCTAGTATTATGATTTAAATTTTCATGTTTAATCTTGGTTCTGTCTGGGTTTTATTTTTGAGTGAGGAAATGAAGGAAGGATTTAATTATTTTTTCCCCTGCTAGCTTGTCCTTTATTGAGTGATACACTTCCCCCCATGACTGGAAACGCCAGCTTTACCATATACTAATTTCTCTTTGGTGTTTGGGCCTATTTCTGGACTTTCTCATCGGTCCACTGGTTGGTTTTTCTGTGCATGTGCCAGTATCGACTTGTTGCCTGGCAAATCCCATGGACAAGGAGCCTGGCAAGCTATAGTCCATAGGGTAGAAAAGAGTTGGACATAACTGAAGCGACTTAGCATGCACACCTTGAAACTCTACAATACATTTTAATATCTGGGAAGACATAACTACCGATTTAGAAATGTCTACTGTTGTGTCAAGTATACTGGTCCTATTTCCCCAACAAGGCAATGAACTCCGTATTTCATACTTCTGATTTTTTGTGGTCCCCCAAACAGTGCTGAGAATGTGACAAGTGATTAATAAATATTTGATTCTTGCAAACAATCTTCTAAATTCCTATTTCTGATTTTCTCCACCCAAATGAAGTACTGAGAGCTGAAAGTGATGCTGGTTCTACACCTGGATCTCTATTGTGGTCACAAATGTGTCTCTTGCTGTGGCCGGTGGACTGATGCAGCCTTTGTGCCCTCGGTGGGCAGGGTGCATGGGAAGAGCAATGCAGCAATGAAACAGAACTGGCAAAGGCTCTGGAATCAGCCTGACCTGGCTTGGGTCTTGGCCTCTCTGACTAACCAGCAGTGTCACCTTGGGCAGGTTATTTACGCTCTCTAAACCTTGGCTCCTCTGCTTCCTCATCTGTAAAACGGAGATAATGATATCTCCCTCGTCAAATGTTAATCATTGTTAAGATAAAATGAAGCGTAATTTTGTACAGTGCCTGGGACTTCAATAAAAGTTTCTGTTACTAATAGTAGAAGCAGTTGTGGTAGTAACAATAGGAATTTTTAAAGTGATTCAACTATAACTTTTTTAAATCATGCTGGGTCTTTGTGATAGCTCTAGGCTCTTCTGTGTGGCTTCTCTAGGAATGGTGCAAGGGTTCCAGAGAGCGCGGGCTCAGGTAGCTGCAGCACATGGGCCCAGCTGGCCCTTGGCATGTGGGATCTTAGTTTCCCAGACAGTGATCAAACGCATGTCCCGTGCCATGGCGAGGTGGATTCTTAACCACTGGGCCACTGGGGGAGTCCCTCAATTAGAATTTATTGAATTTGCAGAGAAAGATATAGGAACACGCCTAGTTATCACACTTTCAACCAAGAACTTTGAAGTAGCAAAATCTGCCTCTAATAAAAGAGAAAATGATACTCGACGCTGGCTGGCCAGGCACCAGACAGCCTTGTGTATGAGTCATCACCACATTTAATTCGCACGATGGCCCACTGAGGTTGGAAGACGCCTCCTCAGACCTGGTTCTACAGAGCTCTGCATCCTCTGTGGTACCCAGGAGCTACCCCCCCCCCCCCCCCCCAGGGCTTCCTGGCCTGACCAGATAAGAGGAGCAGCACCCTAGAGCCAGAGAGCACTGTCTCTGGAGCCACCTTCCAATTTACCCATGCCAGTTTCCTTGGGAAAGTCACTGAATTACTCTGAGCTTTGGTTTCCTCCTCTAGAAAGTGGGACTATTAATATGGCAGAAACCAACATAATATTGTAAAGCAGTTATCCTCCGATTAAAAATAAATAATTTTTTTAAAATAGGGCCTACTTTACAGGGTTGCTGTAAAGTTATAGGAGTCAATGATTGAGGACTCAGCACTGAGGAGACTGCCTGGCACATGGTCAGAGCTAAGTACCCGCAATGAATTTATTATTTTCTTCTCTTACTGTATCCTCACCATCAAGTGCTCTAATTTAAGTTCTCCATTGAAGGACTGAAAGAATGACAGATGCAGCTGAAAGAATTTTAAGAAGGGGTTAGCAATAAAGACAACTGGCCTCTCCTCCCCCTCTCAGCCTATCTGTTCAGCTTGGATGAAGGAGTTTTCCAATGCATTTGCAAAAAGGGTAATTCAGTAATAAATTATCCCATTAATAGGAACAGCCAATATCATCGATAACCAACAACATTCTACCTTGTTACCAATCAAGCATACATTTAATGGTCAATTCTGGCTTAACCCTTTTTCTCTTGAAAACAGCATTCTCATTTCTCAACATGTGAGTGTTGAAATGGATGACTTCTTAGTAGAAGAGAGGAGTGGGATGTGCATGTGTGCTAAATCGCTCAGTCGTGTCCAACTCTTTGCAACGCTATAGACTACAGCCCATCAGGCTCCTATGTCCATGGAGATTCTCCAGGCAAGAATACTGGAGTGGGTTGCCCTGTCCTTCTCCAGGGGATCTTCCCAGCCCAGGGATGGAATCCATGTCGCATGTCTCCTGCATTGGCAGGCACATTCTTTACCACTAGTGCCACCTGAGAAGCCCCAAGGAGGGAGATAGGGGGATGCTATTCCTGTCCTCATGTCTCAGAGGTTAATGTCATGTCAGATTTGGTTGTTGTTTGTCACCAAGTTGCGTCCAACTCTTTTGTGAACCCATGGACTGTAGCCCACCATGCTCCTCTGTCCTTAGGATTTCCCAGGTAAGAATACTAGAGTGAGTTGCCATTTCCTTCTCCAGGGGATCTTCTAACCCAGAGATCAAACCCGCATCTCTGCTTTGGCAGGCGGGTTCTTTACCACTGAGCCACCAGGCAAGCCCCAAACTTGGTTACAAACAATCATATTCAAGCCAGCCTGCATTCACCGATCTTTCAGATTGAATGGCTGAGTTAGGACTCTGGCTCCCACGGCTTTTCTCTGCTTCTGAAATTCAAAATGGAAAACTAAGCTGCCTCCAACTGTGTCTGCACACCCCCCATCTCCACCCACATGCCGTCTCTAAAGTGTAATATTTTTTTTTCTCTTATTTTAGCTTTTCTTTTTTGCCAGTCACCACCACCACCTCTTCAGGAGCTTTCTTTTAGATCTTGGCCCCTGTCCTGAAATGCCAAGGTGAGGGAAGGACTATCCCCATTGTGGTGAGGACAGCTGGCCTAGGCCTTGCTGGCAGGCAGCTGTCCAGGCAGGGATGGGGCTCATGGTCAAGGGTGGGAAGGACAGACTCTGCTCTGACTTGTATGGAGCTCCCTGTGACTATGTATAGAGGAGGCCACCAATGTCTGGACAGAACTGAGAAGGGGAGAGGAAAGGATGCTGGTTAGGGGGACAGGAAGACAAGAAAAACAGCCTTCATGGCCTTTAGGAACAGTCTCCCTTTTCCAAACCGTTCCCCATCCTGCACCAGTTTCAGCCCTATGGGTCCAAGCTCCCTAGAAGTAGGGAACCTTCCTCCTCAAAGGTAAGGCCATAGCGCATGCTAACTTGCTTCTTTTTCTTTCCCATGAGTGACAAAATTTGATGTCCATAATTTCAGGTGAGAGCTCCTGGTATTAGCCTTCTTTAAAAACAATTCTTCACTGCTCATTGCAGCTAGAGGTAATGGATTCAGGCAGACACTATTCTCTGCCTCACATCCCAGCAACACCACAGCATGGCTACAGGAAAAGAGGGACTGCTCTGTAGGAGGTCTCATGAGGCAGCAGGCAGGGTCTCCTTCCTAAAACTCTCTCCCCATCCTGCACCGTGTTTAAGCCCCTGGCTTCAGAGGCTGGTCTTCTGATTTAGAAGAAGGTAAGCTCTCTTGTGGGCTTCCCAGGTGGCACAGTGGTAAAGAACCTGCCTGCCAATGCAAGAGACACAAGTGACTTGGGTTCGATCTCTGGGTCAGGAAGATACCCTGGAGGAGGAAATGGCAACCTACTCTAGTATTCTTGCCTGGGATATCCCATGAGCAGAAGAGCCTGGCAGGCTATGGTCTGTGAGGTCACAAAGAGTCCAACATGACTGAGCAACTGAGCATGCTGACAATGAGGCACTCTCGCCCCAGTAAGCTCACCTCAGTGAATCCAGAGTAGCTCTGGAAGTTTATCCACAGTCTGACTTTTTTATAGACGTATTTATTTTACTAAAGTCACCAGAAGCCCCTACTGGTACTGCTCCCTGTAACCCCTCACTCAGGGACTGAGCCTGGCTGGCATGACATCTTCTCCCCCCGACCCGTGCTCCCACCTTCCCCTCCCAATCTACATGAAGCCAATTATGTGGAATGTAAACGAACTGTGTGAGCATTAAACGACAACACTGTTTCTGGTTTTTCATCCAAATCTCCCTTTACCAGGATGAAAAGGGATTTTACTCTCCAGGACCCCTGCTGTATCACTTATTTGGAGCTCTTTGCATTCAGCATCCATTTGTAGCCTTTCTCATACAGTTAGGCCTAAAAGAAATTTGCTGTAGCTAATGAGATTGAGATGGGAAAACAGGCCCAGGCAGTTTGGCCAGAGACCAATAGCAGTTTCTCTTCCCCATTTTTTCCTATTGTGATGTGCTAAATGCAGACAAATTATTCCACTATGTAGTGTATGGGCTGACTGAGAGCAGGAGCTTTGAGGCTGGAAGGTCAAACCCTGACTTTGCCACTGAGATTGTAGGACCTTAGGCAAGTTACTTAACTCCTCTGAGTCTCAGTTTCTCCCTGACTAATTGGGTGATTGAGGAGATAATGTTGATGAAGTGTTTAGCACTGGACTTGGCTCAAAGCGAGCCATGAATGTAACAACAATACCACTTAACATGCATGGAGTGTGCTAGGCTTTCAATTATCTAATTTGATCCTCCTGACATTTCTGTAGCATAAAGAGTGCAGGCAGCAGCATTATTGGGGAGTGGGGGGTACAAAGAACCAGGGAGGAAGAGTGAAATGCTTCAAGGTCGCAACCATTCTACGGACAGAGCAAGGCTAGAATCCAGGTGCTTTAGTTCTTTTGCTTTTTTCTTTCTTTTTTCATTGACATATAATTGATGTGTAATATTAATGTTAATCTCAGGTGTATCTAATTTTTTTCAATGTTTTTAACGTTATGCTATATTTCATCAATGCAAAAACTGATAACAAGACATGTGTGCATGCTAAATCGCTTCAGTCACATCTGACTCTTTGTGACCTATGAAATGTATCTCACCAGGCTCCTCTGTCCATGGGATTCTCCAGGCAAGAATACTGGAGTGGGTTGCCATGCCCTCCTCCAGGGGATCTTCCTGATCCAGGGATTGAACCTGTGTCTCTACATGTCCTGCACTGGTAAAGCAGGTTCTTTACCACTAGTGCCCCTGATATATGACATATATGAGTCAAACAGAAAAACATACTAAGTGAAAGCATATAAATTATCAGTACAGTGATGAGTCAATGAGGTTCTAGAACTATGAACTAGGCAAACTACTATCTCACTCTCCCCCCATTTGTGTTTTGTTAGAATCTTACTGTGTCCTTGCTGAGTCCAAAAGCCATGTGGGCTGCTTTCTGCTTTTATGTTCGTTTTGTTTCATCTTCAGAGGAATATAAAGGAAGTAAGTGGTATTAACTCCATTTTACAGATAAGAAGACAGAGGTTCTTGGAGGTTTGAGCTCTTGCTTCAGATAACAAACTCAATTCCAAAGGGTATATCCCCTCACCCCCAAAAAGTGCATATCCTGGAACATCCCTGGTGGTCCAGTGGTTAAGACTCGGTGCTTCCACTGCTAGGGCACTAGGTTCAGTTGCTGGGTCAGGAAACTAAGAACCTGCATGCCATGCAGCACGGCCAAAACCAGAGTGCATGTCCTGAAATGGCCCCACTGGATTCGCTCTGACTCCTACTGGGTGACTGGCCTGCCCACATCAATCAAAATGAGAGGGGAGCCCACAGGAAGGACTCACAGCAGGACGTGTAGTTCCTCCAGCCGGTCACCGCGATCCCCTGGGTCTGGCAGGTGCTGGCGTAGTTCTGCAGCCAGCTGCAGGCGGTCTGCACAGCACCCCCATCAATGCAAGAGTCAAAGAGGCAGTTCTTGTAGAAGAAGGTGGGGTTGACCTTGCTGTGGCACTTGTTGAAGCCCGCGTTCTGGTTGGGGATCAGACTGCAGAGCTGCTGCACTTTGGAGAAACCTTCCACCTTGGCACAGGATGGGCAGCGGTCGCCACAGCCAATCTGGCAGAAGGTGTCCCTCTTCACCCAGCTCTGTCCAAACTCATTGACGCTGGAGGCCAGCAGACCCATGGGCATCTCCAGGTCGTCATCGGGGTTGCCATTGTAGCGACCACAAAGGCCGGAGGTGCTGTTCTGCATGCTCCGAGGGACCGTGACGGACAGGAAGGTCTTCCAGTCATAGACCACCTTTAGCCCAAAGTCAGTCTCCACCACCACGTGGAAACCAAAAGAAAAGATGTTTATCTTCCCTTGTCCCAACTTCAGGGGCAGATAGAGCCGTTCATTGTTGACCTGCAAGAGGAAGTGGGTCGGCACAGACAGATCCAGGTGACCCAGACCTTCCCCCCGCTCCCGCCCGCCACCTCTCTTTTAATGACTAGTCTCTAAGAGGCAGCCCCAGAGGGGGGTTGGAGCAGGTTGAATCCAATCTTTGCATTTAGTGTCGTTTCTGTCACTCAACTATTATTATTAGGATTTGAACAGACTTAAATGACTATCCTTTGTACACTAATACACCTATTTATTTCAGTGCCTTCTGTTTATAGCGTTATTTCCCCCAGGAGTTCAAATTGTTTTCTCCAAGGTAATGAGAGGGTAATAAGAATTCAATTAAAGTTTAGACTAAAATATCCAAACCTAGAACTCTTATGTTGCTGTTTCCAGCTCTTTCGTGGATTTATCTTAGACAAGCCTCAATTTATTAAATCTTTTAGAATCTTCTTCTTCCTGAAGAATGACTTGACTTTGCTGGTCCCTCTGACAAGGATGGTATTCTTTACCCGTCAACATCCTTCTCATCCCCCAGACCCTGCTCAAATGCCAGCTCTTCTATAAGGCAAGATTTTTGGAGCCCGTAGTCAAAATGAATCACTCTCTCATTTGGGAAACTAGAACAAGTTATTTATACTTCTCTCCTGTTCTTCTGCACCTTTGGACAAGATCAGGCAGGCATTCCTGCTACTGAGGCGCACATCACATCAGCCTCATATTACAGCTGGTTGTCTACACCTCTGTCTCATCTACAGGATTAGGAGTGACTTGAGAGGAGGGACCACACTTTATCGATCTATGCCTCCACCTCCCCCTCGTTCCCTGCTGGGTGCCCACCACAATGCCTCACATGGAGAGGGTATTTGACACATGTTTCCTCCTGTATATTTTAAGTTGAGAAAACAAGGAAATCGCTGAGCTTCAAACTCCAGAACGGTATGGCCCTTGCACCATTTTGATTCAGATTAGTTAAATCTTACAGCTCATGGCTGGATGAGTGAGTGCTGGCTGTTGTGAAGGCTAAGAGAGAGCTGATCTTCCTGGTGCGAGAAGAAGGTGGCTGCCATTTGGGGTGGTCTGAGGTTGCTCTCTGACCAGAAATATCTCCCCTTCTGACCTCCTTAATCTGTTTCTCATCTGACGCCCTCACCCCCCAGTCCAACCACCTTAATTCAGACTCTCATCACTTCACTATATACCTAAAACTAATACAACATTATAAATCACTATATTTCAATAAAAATTAAAAGCAGAACAAAACAACAAAAAAGAAGGAATGAGAGTGAAGAAAAGGGAATCCTAAGAAAAGGGCGTAGCCCAAGTCAAAGTCAAGAGGAGAGAAACGGCCTCATAAATATGAGGAATTACAGCAAATTAATGATGCTGGAGCATAAAATTGACCTCAGGGATGATGGGAGATGAAGATGGAGAGATGGGAGGTTGCTGGACCATGGAAGGCCACGTATGTAATGTCCCATGAGATCAAGCTTGAAAGAGACTCATTCATTTTGCAAAAAAGTCACCAGTGATCTTAGTAAAAGAACTTCAGTAGCATGATGAAACCAGAGGTTAGACTGTGGAAATTAAACAGCAGACAGGGGATATGGAAGCAGAGATGACTCCAGGAGTTTGGTAAGAAAGGGGAGGAGAGGGATTAGATAGAAGAGGGATTGGGTTGACTTGGGGTCAAGGTTTGTCTTAGAATAAATATGTTTATGGGTTGAAGAGAAGGACCTAAGACACGGGAGGGGGAGGAGATGACAGATGGGCAAGAGCCTGAGAAGGCAAGATAAAGATGGTGCAGGTGGGTAGTGGCCATGGAAGGGGATGCCTCATTCTCTGGAACAAGGAGAAGAGGTGAAGAGGACGCGGTGATGGGTCATTTCAGTGACAGGGTGGAGGAGGAAAGTGGAGGAGGGAGATCAAATCTGATAGGCACAGTTCTCTCAATAAGGAGGCCCAGCGCTCAGGTGACATAGGTTCCATGTAGACCCATATACAGGTATGCAAGGTCACCAAGAGACACAGAGGCCGTAGGGCCTCCCACCAGCCTTGACAACACACACAAATAAACAAAAGGCTGTGCACCAAATGGCTCACATGTGTGGACTGGCATTTCTCCACATTCTCTATTCCTGGCTACTGGATGTCAAGCAGGAGGCGATACTCTGTGGAGATCTTGTATCTGGATTACAACTGAGAGGCTTCAGGTCCTGTCATTGCCCAGGAGAATCTGGGAAAGCAAGGCTTCAACATAAACAGGCCTGCTTGCCTTCTCCCATCTCTGAAGCCCTGTAGGGATGGATGGCACCTCCATCCCTACATCCCTGCCCTGTCTGTCCTTGAAAGTGAGAAATGGAGGGAAGTAGGAGGCCAAGGAAGGAAAGGGTCAGTAAAGAAGCAGTGCCTGATGAACGGAGGAGGTGGGCATAGAGGAGAAAGAGGACAGGGCATGGGGATCAGTGTGGGGCTCTTTGTTTCTAATCTGAGTATTGAAAATAAGGCCACAAACTTGCTTTTCAGTGGAGAGCTTTCCTTTAAACAGCTGGCCCGGACCTGCTGCACCTCTTCAGCTGCTCTGAGGTCTCCTCACAGCCCCCCGACTTGCTGCCCCTCTGGGTCCCCATGGACAATTCCTGCTGCTCCTTCTGGGCCTGGCCAATGGATACTTTCAGGGCTCAACTCCGGGTCATGTCTTCCAGAAAGCCTTCTTTCTCCAACCCCAGGTAGCTCAGGCAACCTGTTCTCTCATGACACCCACCTTCCCTCCCAGACATCTATTTTTCTGGGATTTCACATTATGTTAAAGTTACCTGCGAACATGTCTATCTCTCCTACCAGACCCTGAGTTCCCTTAGCACAGAAGCCCTGTTTAACTCACATTTCTACCCTCAGGGTTTGGCACAGGACAGACATCAATACAAGCCTGTCAAACACAGCTGAGCCAGAGCGACGTTCAAAGGTCCTCTCTTCTCTGCTGCCCACAGGATGAGCAGTCAGTGATAGACACTGGCTGTAAGGGTCCTGAAAGCCTTCCCTTCGGCCTGGACCACACTCAGCCCGGCTGTATTGAGCCGAGCCTCGGGGAGACGGAGGACAGGGGACATCTCTGTGGAGCTCGGGCTATGGATGGCTGATGTTTGGGCTGTGTGATGCCCAGGAAAGGCTCCCCGCTCCGGTTCACCCCACACCCTGCCTGGTATACACACAGCACGTTTATTTCTAATTTTCCTCAGCTTAGTGGATTTCTCCATATCCTCAGTACTACAGGGAAAGAGAATCACAGAGGGAGCTGGCATCCCAAGGAGTCCCTTCCAGGTCACCTCTGGTTTTGTGTGCACCAGCAGTGACCCAGCTCTGTTGCTGTGTTTTGCCCGGCACTTGACTGTGTGCTGTCATTACAATGGCCGTTATTCTTCTCAGGGAGAGATGGTGACTAATAATAACATCATGGGAAAAACAAATGCAAATCATTGAACAAGCAGATCCTGTAGTGCATGTTAATAATTCAAAGTAAATGCTAAATCTATCCCCCAGGCCCCTGAAGGAAAACATCCTGAATTTGGTCTTCCCTGTCAGAGATTAGAAAGCTATATACTTTATTCCCAGCTTGGGCATCTGAGAACATCTGGGGAGATAGAAAGGCAGGCCGTGGAAAGTGTCCCCCAACCCTGTTAATCAATTCCTCCTTGCTGCCATGACTCTCTGGTTACTCCCTGTTGGAGACTGAGTTGTGTCCTCCCAAAAGATACACTAAAGTCTTAACCCCCAGGACACGTGAACACGGTCTTGCTCGGAAATAGGGTCTTTGCAGATCTTAATCAAGTTAAGATCAGATCACGCTGTGAAAGAGTGGACCCTAAATCCAATGATGAGTGGTCTTAAAAGGAGAGTGATTTGGTGCAGGGGGAAGAAGGCCATGAAAAGATGCAGGCAGAGACTGGAGGTATGAAGCCCCAAGGCAAGGGTCACCTACAACCACCAGAAGCTGGGAGAAGCCTGGAACAGATGCTTCCCTAGGACCCCAGAGGGAACATGGCCTTGCCAACACCTTGATTTCAGACTCCTGGCCTCCAGAGCTGTAAGAGAGTAAGTTTCTGCTGTTTTAGGCCACCTGGTCTGTGATGCTTTGTGATGGGAGCCCTAAGAACTAACATACTCTTCCCCTCTCCAACTCTTTGTGAGAGGAAGAGACCAGGAGTGTGGTTCTCATGGCTCTTGACTTTAGCCATGAGTGCATCACAAGAGACACATGTCTGGAAGGTGAGCTGACCCAAAGAGAGGGAAACACCCAGTGAGAGTGGGAGTCAGCCTCTGGGGAGGAGAGAAGGGAGAGCAGAAAAAAGAATAAGGGTCCATGAGGATCCAGTGTCCATATGTGAAGGTAACTGGGTCAGAAAACATAAGTAACCTCCGATGTCTACTTAACTAAACCTTGAGAGTTTGTAATGCAAGGCAGAAAATACAATTTCATAGTACACTGGATGAGACAGGGCCTATGAACAGATTCATTTTAAAAGAAGAAAACAACCTGAAAAGTAGAAAGGTGGAAGAGTGTTAAATGTCACAGAGAGAAGGAATGACATCAAAATTTATAAATCTAAGGGTAGAAAAATATCAGAGGAGGAGCAAAGTACAAATAGGATGCAGCCACATGGAAAAAATGATTGATGTCTTTGTTTTAACACAATTGATGAACGTGAAGGAGAGCGAAGTTACTGTAATGAGTGACTTTGACTATCCAGACATCTGTTGGAAAACTTATGTGGCTAAAAGCAAGGCATCTGATATATTCCTAACTTGGCAATTCAATCTTCCCAATTGCTGAAGAAGTGACCAGCGGCAAAATGAAAGTCGCAGGAACCTTGGAAGAAAGGGCTTATTATGTCATCTGCTTCCTTTATTTGACAAACGTTTTGAGTGTCATGGCACGCAGTATATTCATTTAACATAAAGATGGATTAGGTGTGGTTCCCACCCTCAAGAGGCCCACAGTGAGTACTGAGTGAGCCAGACACAAACATCATGGAAAAATGCATTATGATTAATGCCTTCAATGACTGAGGAACCAACTGTTAGAAGGAAACACATAGGGAAGCAGTAGGGGGTTTGGGTAAAATATCCAAGAAAGAGAAGAAGAATGTCCATAGTGAGACTTTCATTTTAGGTGCTAAAAAGGCACATTTTCCAGGAAACGTGAAAGAGAAGACAGTTTAAGCAGCAGATGGCTGGTGAGAGCCTATTGTAAAGCACAGGGGGAAGAAAAGGTACAATCTGTTTTTAGGACATATATTAAGTTAACTTCCAGAATGCATTCCAATATACAAAGGGTACAGACAAATATGTGCTTCCCTGGTGGCTCAGTGACTTGAGTTTGATCCCTGGGTCAGGAAGATGCCCTGGCGAAGAGAATGACAAACCACTCCAGTATTTTGGGCTTTGTGGGTGGCTCAGTAGTAAAGAATCCACCTGAAATTCAATCCCTGGGTCAGGAAGATCCCCAGAGGCAGAAATGGCAACCCATTCCAGTATTCTTGCCTTGGAACTCCCATGGAAAGAGGAGCCTGGCAGGCAACAGTCCATGGGGTTGCAGAGTCAGACATGACTGAGTGGCTAAGCACAAAGACAAATACTGTTTGATTCCACTTACATGAGGAACCTAGAACAGTCAAATTCATAGAGTCAGAAAGTACACTGGTAGATGCCAGAGGCCAGGGTGGGGAGGGGAGGTGGGGAGTTACTGTTTCACGGGGACAGAGTTTTGGTTTAGGAAGGTGAAAAATTCGGGATTGGAAAATGGTTAGAGTTGCACAACAACGTGAATGTCCTTAGTGCCACCAAACTGTACAGTTTGTAGCGTTAGCCTCCCAGTTGTGTCCGACTCTTCGCAACCCCATGGACTGTGGCCGCCAGACTCCTCTGTCCATGGGATTCTCCAGGCAAGAATCCTAGCGTGAGTTGCCATTTCCTACTCCAGAGGATCTTCCTGACCCAGCGATCGAACCTGAGTCTCCTCCATTGCAGGCAGATTCTTAACCATATGAACGACAGGGAAGTCTCAAATTGTATAGTCAAATATGGTTAAAATAGTATGTTTTATACTATGTGACTTTTACAACAGTAAAACAAAAAGCTCATAAACCTCTGTTTGTCAGAGAAGGGGGTTAAAGGAAATCCTAAGAAAGGAAAGATATCAGCAGAGCTGTCAAAGGAAGTCTTTAAGTCAGGATTTGAAAGGGAACATATACATGAGGAAAAAGCACCTCCTTAGAGATATATTACACTACAGACCTGGGAAGATAGTGTTAGAAGGCTGACATCCTAGGTCGGCTCCTCCAAAATGCTAAAGTAATGGCTTGTTAGTGTCACAAGTTCTACTTAGGGTGGGCCCTTGAAGAAGGGGTGGCCGGCCTCTTGCTGGGGCCTATGTCCATAGGCTGGACTTCGGAGAGCACGAAACTCCTCAACTCCTACCTGGTCCTGTCTTCACGGTCGATGAAGTGAACATGTGGGAAAAAGTAAGAAGATCATAAGGGAGCTCCCAAGTGCTTCAAATGTGGGTAAGACTCTTGAACTCCTGGGTTTCCTGGGAACCAAAGGGAAACTGGAAGAGGCAGGAGGCCCAAGCAGGCAAATGATTTTATCTCAAAGAAGGGAAGGAGGGGGCTTCTCTGATGGTCCAGCGGTTATGAATTCACCTGCCAATGCAGGAGACATGGGTTTGATCCCTGGTCTGGAAAGATCCCACCTGCCGCAGGGCAACGAAGCTCGTGAACCACAAGTACTGAGCCCATGCACCCCAGAGCCTGTGCTCTAGAAGAGAAGCCAGTGCAATGAGCCACCTGTGCAACGCAACTGGGGAGTAGCCCCCACTCGCCACAACTAGACAAAGCCTGCGCACAGCAACGAAGACCCAGAGCAGCCAAAAACAAATAGAATAAAAGGCAAAAAGATGCATTAAACAACAGTACACTTGCAGATGCCTAGCCTGGACCAAGCGTGCCTTCTCCTACACAGACAGCAACTGCCTGAGGCCACATGACAGTAGTTGGCCTGGGACTCCACCTAGGTCTGTCCCCAGCACACTCTGCTGACATGAAAGGCTGAGCTCCTAGAGCTGGCTCTGTTCCTAATTCGGTGCCGGTGACCTGGGTGTTTTCCTGTCTGAGGGTTCCATTCCTTACCCGTAAGATAAAGTGACAGGAGATCTGCAGGGCCCCTCTCTGGCCTGACATCCTCTGCTGTTCCCTGGGTCCTGGGCCTGCCTGGTTCAGCTGCAGCCTGGCCTGCTGGCCCGGGAGCCCTGTCCTCACGCCCCCAGGCTCCCCTGCCGGGCCCGGCACCCACTCACCAGCACTGTGTGCTTGTAGGCCCTGTGAATCACGATGCTGTAGCCCCAAACGGTCACGTCCACCTGCTTGACCCACAGCGCCAGCGACGGATCTCGGTCCTCATTCTTGGCTGCGACGACGAACTTGGGGAACGTGTCTGAGTTGGGCCTGCTTCCTGTGGTGCACAGGATGAGCGGGCAGCTGGTCTGGAAGTCAAAGGGGTAGCCGTCAAAGGTCAGGTAGTGGCCGTAGCCCGAGACGACGCACGAGGCGTCGGTGCGGGCCTGGCAGTAGTAGAGGCCGCCCTCCTCCAGGCAGTACTCGTCGTCTTGGCAGGGGACGCTCTCACAGTGCACGCTGTTGTCCGTGCCGTTGCAGTAGCAGAAGATCTGGCAGTCCAGGTCCACCCAGAAGGTCTCATTGGTGGCAAGTTGGTGCCCTTCGAAGTTGCAGCCACACTCGCTCCGGGTGACGCACTGGTTGCCTTGCAGGGCATAGCCCTCGTCACACTGGCACCCCTCGGAGCAGGTGTCCACACAGATGGGGCCCAGGGCCAGGGTCTCACAGGTCTCTGTACACGTCACGCACTCCTCGAAATGGCTGTTCTCCGGGCATTCCAGAGCTGAGGGTGGGCAAGGAGAAGAGGGGCTTGAGAAAGGGACAGAGAGCAGAGACAGAGTTTGTGTGCACTCATCAGCATGCATGAGTGTGTATGCATTTGTGGGTGTGTGCACATCTATGTGTGTGTGTGTGTGTGTGCACATGGGTGTGTGCAATGCACGTGTGTGCCTGTGTGTGCACCCATGTGTATATGCTGCATGTGACTCTCATTCGTCCAGCACAGTGAGCTCAGCGGATGCCATGGTATCAGTACACCGCCAGCTTCACCGGGGGTGATCCATCCAAGACTCCGTGAGCCTTTGTCATGTGCTCCTCTAGCGCCCTTGATTTTTCACATAGAAGATTCTGGGAGGACAGGCCTGTTCTGAGCACCTGCAACATGCCAGGCACTGTTCTAGGCATTTTAGTGTAATTTCCCCAACAATCTGGATGGTAAGGAAAATCGAATCACCATTGTCTTATAGGTGAGGAAACTGAAGTCCAGTGACTTCATTCACTCCGCTGGTAAGTACTGGAGAGAGATTCGAACCTGTGTCTCCTGAACCTAAGTCTCCGAACTCAAAGGCTCTGGAAAAGAGGGTCCTGGGAGGAACAAATGCTTTGAGGCTACGGAGACCTGGGAGTAGTGTCTCTGAGCTTCAGTTTCTTCTTTCATTAAATAAGGACAACACTTAACTAGGACCACTGTTCCGAGGATTAATAATCTAATATGCCAAGTCCACAGTAGAGTGTCAGTGAACACCGTGCTCTTCCCCCTCTTATACTTCCTTCCATTACAGACAGGCTTCAGGGAGGTGCCACCACTCTACAAAACAGACTCACCTCGGGCCTTTCATCTCTGCTCCTGTGCCCTCTGATCCCTTCCGCCTCTTCACTGACTTCAGAAATTGTCACCCCACCTCCTCTGTTCATGCCCATGGCCGCACCGGCATGGCCCTCACCAAGCAAAATGCTACCCATCTCCCAACTTCACTTCAAGCCGTGCTTCTATCTAGAAGCCTTCCTTGATGGATTAAGTCTCTGAGTCACTACGCACAGCACATAAAAGAAAAGCATACATGGCTCACTGTGGGGTTCTGTGTAACCTTCCCATTTCTCTTTATTATTTTTGTTTGTCAGAGTTTGATATGAGCTGGGGTGAATCCAGGAGCAGAGAAGAAATCTACCTACAGGTCTGTGTTGTCTGAAGATCTGTGAAGGTCCTTACCCACTGTCTCCTGGGAGTTTAACATCTTGCCTTTAAGGCTCTCTTTAGGTATTATGCACACTATCACTCCTTAAGAGGGTTTTATAATCCAAGGACACAAAGGACACTATAGAGAAATAAAGTGCCTGGCAGTAAGAGCTCTGCCCACTCAACAGTTCTGCAATGTGTACTGAAAGCCAATCTTTTTCTTCCCTCTGGGCTAAGGGGTTGTCTCCACTTCCGTTGACTAGTTGAAGGCTAGTTCAGCACTGATAAAATATGTCTATAGAGAGGGATTTTCACATTTGTCTCTAAATTATGAATGTTCTAACACTGACTGCAGGTTTATGGTGATAGCAAATAACATGACTTATTTAAGTGGCTCCCGTTTTATGACTTATTGTGTTGTCTGAATGTGTCTGAAAGTCTGGAATATACAGACGTGAAGTCATAAAACTTCTCCTGGCCCCCAAAATGCCTCTGAAATTACTTAATTGGGCAGCCTCACTCTGCCAGTGAGTGCTGGTTAAAAAAATATCCGAACACAGAAGCAGTGGTTGTCTCTCTCTAGGCCCAAAGAAGATCGTGTTCCTGATTTGCAGTTGTCATGCAATCCGATTCCCACTCTGCAGACCCCGGCCAGATTAACCTCTTTGTACCCAGAGACTTGATTGTCAAGTGTGTGTGCTCAGGACCGCCTCGCCAGACCCATCCACACATCCTAGGGCATTTTCAAGTGTGTGCCGTGACCCTCCACCCAAGAAAGCCAGGTTTCACGTGGCTGCTGCTGTCCACATGTCTCCCTCTAAAAGAGGTACTTAAAAGCACTTGCTCCAGCTCTGCAGGCCCTGATGAAGGATTCAGTTCAGTTCAGTTGCTCAGTCGTATTCGAGTCTTTGTGACCCCATAGACTGCAGCAAGCCAGGCTTGCTTCCCTGTCCATACTAACTCCCAGAGCTTGTTCAAACGCGTGTCCGTTGAGTCGGTAATGCCATCCAACCACCTCACCCTTTGTCATCCATTTGTTTTCCCACCTTAAATCTTTCCCAGCATCAGGGTCTTTTCCAGTGAGTCAATTCTTTGCATCAGGTGGCCAAAGAATTGGAGCTTCAGCTTCAGCATCAGTCCTTCCAACAAATATCCAGGACCGATTCCCTTTAGGAGTGACTGGTTTGATCTTGCAGTCCAAGGGACTCTCAAGAGTTTTCTCCAAAACCACAGTTCAAAAGCATCAATTCTTTGATGCTCAGCTTTCTTTATAGTCCAGCTCTCACATCCATACATGACTACTGGAAAAACCATAGCCTTGACTAGCCGGACCTTTGTCAGCAATGTGATATATCTGCTTTTTAATATGCCGTCTAGATTGGTCATAGCTTTTCTTCCAAGGAGCAAGTGTCTTTTAATTTCATGGCTTCTGTCACCATCTGCAGTGATTTTGGAGCCCAAGAAAATAAAGTGTCTCCCTGTTTCCCTTTTTTCCCCATCTATTTGCCAAGAGGTGATGTGACCAGATGCCCTGATCTTAGTTTTTTTGAATGCTGAGTTTTAAGCCAACTTTTTCACTCTCATCTTTAACTTTTATCAAGAGACTCTTCAGTTCCTCTTTGCTTTCTGCCATAAGGGTGGTGTCATATACATATCTGGAGAAGGCAATGGCACCCCACTCCAGTACTCTTGCCTGGAAAATCCCATAGACAGAAGTGCCTGGTAGGCTGAAGTCCATGGGGTCACTAAGAGTCGGACACAACTGAGTGACTTCACTTTCACTTTTCACTTTTATGCACTGGAAAAGGAAATGGCAACCCATTCCAGTGTTCTTGCCTGGAGAATCCCAGGGACAGAGAAGCCTGGTAGGCTGCCATCTATGGGGTCACACAGAGATAGATACGACTGAAGTGACTTAGCAGCAGCAGCGGCATATGCATATCTGAGATTACTGGTATTTCTCCCGGCAATCTTGATGCCAGCTTGTGCTTCATCCAGTCTGGCATTTCACATAATGTACTCTGCATATAAGTTAAATAAGACTGAGTATACAGTCTTAACTAATTCCTTTTCCAATTTGGAACCAGTCCGTTGTTCCATGTCTGGTTCTAACTGTTGCTTCTTGACCTGCATACAGATTTCTTAGCAGGCAGGTAAGTTGGTCTGGTATCCCCATCTCTTTAAGAATTTTTCAGAGTTTGTTGTGATCCACACAGTCAGTCTTTGGTGTAGACAATATAGCAGAAGTAGATGCTTTTCTGGAACTCTCTTGCTTTTTCAATGATCCAACAGATGTTGGAAATTTGACCTGTGGTTCCTCTGCTTTTTCTAAATCCAGCTTGAACATCTGGAAGTTCTCAGTTCATGCACTGCTGAAGCCTGGTTTGGAGAATTTTGAGCATAACTTTGCTAGCGTGTTAGATGAGTGCAGTTGTGCAGTAGTTTGAACTTTCTTTGGCATTGCCTTTCTTTGGGACTGGAAGGAAAACCGACCTTTTCCACTTCTGTGGCTAAGGCTGAGTTTTTCAAATTTGCTGGCATTTTGAATGTAGCATTTTCACAGCATCATCTTTTAGGATTTGAAATAGCTCAACTGGAATTCTATCACCTCTGCTAGCTTTGTTCGTAGTGGTGCTTCCTAAGGCCCACTTGACTTCACATTCCAGGATGTCTGGCTCTAGGTGAGTGATCACACTATTGTGGTTATCTGGGCCATTAACATGTTCTTTGTATAGTTTTCCTGTGTATTCTTACTACCTCTTCTTAATATCCTCTGCTTCTGTCAGGTCATACCGTTTCAGTCCTTTATTGTGCCCATCATTGCATGAAGTTTTCCCTTGATATCTCTAATAATCTTGAAGAGATCTTTAATCTTTCCCATTCTGTTTCTATTTTATTCTATCTAGTCTTTCCCCCTCTATTTCTTTGCATTGATCACTAAGGAAGGCTTTCTTATCTCTCCTTGCTATTCTTTGGAACTCTGCATTCAGATGGTATATCTTTCCTTTTGTCCTTTGCCTTTAGCTTCTCTTCTTTTCTCAGCTATTTGTAAGGCCTCCTCAGACAACCATTTTGCCTTTTGCATTTCTTGCTCTTGGGGATGGTCTTGATCACTGCCTCCTGTACAATGTCACAAACCTCTGTCCATAGTTCTTCACTCTGTATATCAGATCCAATCCCCTGAATCTATTGGTCACTTTCACTGTATAATCATAAGGGATTTGATTTAGGTCATACCTGCATGGTCTAGTGGTTTTCCCTACTTTCTTCAGTTTAAGTCTGAATTTGGCAATAAGGAATTCATGATCTGAGCCATAGTCAGCTCCCGGTCTTATTTTTGCTGACTGTATAGGGCTTTTCTATCTTCAGCTGCAAAGAATGTAATCAATCTGATTTCAGTATTGACCATCTATCTGGTGATGTCCATGTGTAGAGTCTTCTCTTGTATTGTTGGAAGAGGGTGTTTGCTATGACCAGTGTGTTCTCTTGTCAAAACTCTGTTAGCTTTTGCCCCACTTCATTTTGTACTCCAAGGCCAAACTTGCCTGTTACTCCAGGTATCTCTTGATTCCCTACTTTGCACTCCTGTCTCGTATGAAGAAATGGGCATTTTTTTTTTTTTGGCGTTAGTTCTAGGTCTTATAGGTCTCCATAGAACCACTGATGAAGGATGGGGGGAAGCAATTCTCAGCAGGTATTGCAACCAGGAAAGGAAAGTGTCATTGTCATGCTCCCACACTTACTTCGCATGAACAATGCCACCAAACTGTGCTCGGTGCAGTACAAAAACAATCCAGTGACACTTCCTGCTGGGTAGGAGCTCATAGTCTAAAAGGATGACACAGATACAGCCTGGCAACAACATGGATTGGGTATGGGCAGACTCTGTAATGCTGTAACATGAATGAACTATAACTACAAAGCTGAGTGCAGGGGGAGGGACGGAGATCATTGCAGACAAGCTAGAGGTAGGGCAGAAGAGGATGTGGGAGGCGGGTTGATGAGAAGGCCTTGGGAAGGTATTCTGAGGTCCCAGTAGGTGTGGTGGTCAGTGGAAACCTTGGAGCCTCCCTCCCTTTAGGTGAATTTCTGAAAGGAGCATTCCCAGAATTCCAGCTCCAGGATTCACAGCCTCTGCCATTAAACCCTCCCCAGCGTGGTCAGGGTCACCAGGGACAAAACCACCTATCTCTATCTCTGGGATGACACTCCTTTGGATTTTTGATGCTTAGAAACAAGGATATTATTATAAAATAAAGATGAGTGTGTGTGTGTGTGTGTGTGTGTGTGTGTGTGTCTTAGTTCTGTTTAAGATTTTTCTACTGAAAGGGCTTAGAGGCAAAGTAAGGATACTCCAGTAGTGATAGGTAAGCCTCACCCGGACCTTGGCCTCTTCTTTTTTTTATCAATCTTTTGGCCCTGTTGCAATGCCTCTTAGTTTCCTGAGCAAGGATCAAATTCATGTCCCCTGCATTGGAAGCATGGAGGCTTAACCACTGGACCACCAGGTAATTACCCAGACCTTAACTTTTAACAACATTCTCCACCAAAAGGAACCTGGGCTTCTTGGAGTAATGGTTGATTCTAGGCTGGGGAAGGGAAGGCTAAAAGATGATGTGGAGCATCTTGTTAATCTAGAAAGTAAGAAAATGGGTGGGAGGGAGGTTCAAGAAGGAGGGGACATGTGTATACTTATGGCTGATCCATGTTAATGTAAGGCAGAAACCAACACAGCATTGTAAAGCAATTATTCTCCAATTAAAAATAAATTAATTTTTAAAGAAGAAAGAAAATGACAGAAACCTATGAAAATGAGGTAGGTGGCAACTTGAAGGGGCTCTCATGGGCTAGATTTGGAACAATAATAATTAACAAATGTAATATATTCCCAGTGGTTCAGTGGTAAAGAATCTGTCTGCCAAGCAGGAGCTGTGGTTCGATCCCTGGGTCAGGAAGAGCCGTTGGAGGGGGAAATGGCAACCCACTGCAGTATTCTTGTCTGGGAAATCTCATGGACAGAGGAGCCTGGCAGGCTACAGTCCATGGGGTCAAAAAGAGTTGGACATGACTTAGTGACTGAGCATGAGCATGAGCAACAGGAAACACAAATAACTGAAAAATAACCAGGAATCCACGTAGCCATATTGATAAGATAGATGAAGGACTTCCCTGGAGGTCCAGTGGTTAGGACTCCATGTTTCCAAAGCAGGGGGCATAGGTCTGACCCTTGGTCAATGAACTAGATCCCACAAGCTGCCTGGTGTGCCCCCTCAAAAGACAGATAGATGACTGAGATAAATAAATAGGTGGATGGATGGATAAATGATAGATAGGTGACAGGCAGACAGAAGAGAAGCAAGGGCTCAGTAAAATAACATCTGTTGACGGGCACTAGGGGAGAGAGTACAGGAGCAGGAAACTGTCAGCTTGTAATCATCATGCTGAAGATCAGTACGAGCACAAGTCATCGGTGGGTGCTAAATTGAGGAGGCGGACTCTGAGGACAAGTAGGACACTGCATGGTCTTCCCCACCGAGTGGTCGTTAGTTGCATGAGAGAAACCCCATAGTGACACAGAGTGAAGACATTTGACAACTCCTGACCAGGGATCAACAAGCCCATCCCTAATGAGAGGAGGCTCTACACAATGTGCCACCCATGTGACCTGATTCCAGGAGGAAAACAAGCATCTCCTAAGCAGGAAGCTTGGTGCAGTGTACAGTGTTACCCCATCATGGGGATACGTCCAACCCCAATGGGGGGCCATTTTATTTCAAAAGAGGGGAGACCCTGTTCTTTAAAAATGACAAGATCATTAAAGACAAAGCTAAGGAATTGTTCCAGGTTTAAGGAGACCAAAGAGACATGACTACTAAATGCCACGTGGGATCCTAAGACTAGATCTGTATTGAGAGAGGGCTAAAGCCATAAAGGACATTACTGGGTCAACTGATAAAACTGAAATACAAATGTTAAGTTATCGCATCATTGTTAAGTTTCCTAAGGTCAGTAACTGTACTATGCTATGAATGAGTGTCCTGATTCTAAGGAAAGACAGACTTACGTCTTTAGGGGGAAAGGGATATGATCTCTGCAACTTCTTTTCAAACAGAGAGACAGTGAGAGAGAATGGCAAGGCCAGTGGGGCAAAATGCTAGCAGTAGATTCATCTGGGTGAAAGCTATATAGATAGGCTTGCACCTTCCCTGTAACTTTCAAGTTATTTCAAAGTAAAAAGTTAAATAGGAAGAAATATAATGGGAGAGAGATAATCAGATGTGAGGGATGGAATTCTCAATGGTGGAGTTGGTCTTGGTGAGGTCTGACCTTCTTGGTAGGGAAGAGATATGGAGATGTGGTCTAGGTGGGTCAGTCCTCGTTCCAGGCCTGGGTCTCACCTACTCAGCCAACCCTCCTTCTACCTTTCCACTTACTTCTCCCTCCAGGCTCCCCCATAGCCGAGGAGGTTCTCTATCTCCTCTTCCCAGCAATTATTTTAATAACTACCAGTATTGCCAAGAGGGATCAGATATTCTGGGGACAAAATGAAAAACCAGCTACATAGGGCTCTTCATAACCATTGTCAAGTTGTCCTTGGGAATAGGGCTAATCTTTATTTGGGAGAAGGTACCCAGACTGATCACTTTCTGTTGAAATGAATGGGGTCCTGCTGCCCAGAGAGAAGGGACACACTGAGCTGTCACAAAGATTTCTAGTGCTTTGACATGATGTGTCTCCTCCACTAGATAAAACCAAGGGTCAAGAGCTAACTGTTGTATAGTGAAGAGGGACTGTGTGATGAGAAACAAAAATAAAGAAGTGAGAAACAGTCTGGTCTGGGGGACAGGCCTTCCAGAGGACACCCAGGGAAAGTCTATCTACAAGGTAATCAGATTGTCCTTGAATGCAGGATTCCACCAGGAAGAGAAGATCCAGTGGGATGTCTCAGCTCTTGCCCCACCAGTCAACCCAACTGGCCTCCCCCATAACGCAGCCCCAACTCACGGCAGAAGTCATGGGTTCTCCAGGGGCCCACCTCCACGTCGGCGTTCTTGCAGGCACTTGCGTACCGGGCCACGGAGTCACAGAGTTCCGACTCGTTGCCCCCGCTCTGACACAGGCGGAAGAGGCAGGTGCGGTAGTAGGCGGTGACATTGACCACACTGTGACACTCCAGGAAGGAGCTGTTGGAGGGGTCGTTGATGATGCCGCACCTGGAACGGCTGCGGTAGAACTTCAGCAGCTCCGAGTCGTTGTTGCAGGCCTTCAGCAGGTCCCCGCACTCTCCGTTGCAGATCTCCTCGAAAGTGGTCCAGCTCTCCAGGAACACTGCCAGGTTGTCCGTGCACTTGCCAGTGGGGAGACAGAACTCGTCGCTGGCATTGGCATTGAAGAAGCCGCACAAGCCCCCCGTGCAGTTGAAGTAGGCCGTGGAGAGTCGGATGGAGAGCAGACCCACGTCTGAGTACTGCACAGTCAGCACACCCTTGGACTCCACCGTCGTGCTGTTTTTGTTTCGATAGATTTCCAGCTTTCCCGAAGGATGGAAAAAAGGCAGTTCTACTTCCTGACCATTCACCTGAAAAATTAAATCACTGTCATTCATCCCAGATACGCACAGAGTGCCCCCAGTTTCCTAGGCTGTGAATAAAGACGTGGTTCTGCCCCATGACTAGCCCTTGGAGAAATGTCGAGAAGCTGACAGTCTGTGGAAACCACACAGATGTCAACTGTGTTTTCACGGGCATCTTTGCTGTTTTTTTCCCAGATTCCTCTGATCCAACACATTTGCTGATTGTGTGTGTGTGTGTGTGTGTGTGTGTGTGTGAGACCCTGAGCTAGTTCCAAACATTGAAGTGTGAGCAACAGTCATTGTAGATATGTGACTTACTCCTGCCCCCGACATCCTGCCTCCTTCCTCTCCCTTCCTTGCTCTTCAAATCTTACTCTTCCTGTATCTCAGCCACTTGGAAGCACATGGCATATATATCTAATTATCCAGCTGCCCATCTGCCTATCTACCTAATACTAGTTCAATAAATTAATTTCTGCCAGCATGTCAGTGGGAATAAAAACACAGCCCTTTCAGTTTGTGGATGGATGCTTTATTTACTGCACTGACTTTTGCTTTCTAGATTAGATGTCATGTGATATTATGAAATGCATGTACTACTGGAAGGAGGGTGGACCACCCCTCCCCCACCTTCCCTCATCTCAGTTCTGCCAGCACTGCCTTGTCAGGCCCAGGGCCCTCACTTAGCCATTTTGGGATTCTCCTATGAAAATGAGGAGTTACACTAGATGATTTCCAAAAATTCCTTCTAGAGCTAATTATTCATGAGCCTGTACGTGTAGTATCGGGTATTTTAGACCAGAACAGAGGGACGGGAGGCACCTCGGCAGGCACCCTAGTGTCACAGCGATTTCCATCTATACTCTGGAGCCAGCCAACCCAGCCTTGGATCTCATTTTAGGGCTGTGCGTCTTTGGGGAAGTCACGTAACCTCTCTGTGCGTCAGTTTTCTCATCTGTAAAATGAGAATAATGTTATCTATGACCCAGGATGAAATGCCATACGGCTTAGGATAGTGCTTGGCCCATAGCAGGCGTCCTGTAAGTATCTGCCACTCTGGGGAGTCGGTCCTCCTCTCATCTGAGGAATCCCAGCTTCACTCCATGTCTCTACTTGATGCATACTTGGTGTTGACAGCTAGAAAGCTCTCCCATTTCAGAGTCACTGCGGACGGTCAGAGGCAGCAGCGAGGCAAGCCTGAAGACTCATTGGAAAACTCTCCAAGGCCACAGGAGTCTTACCTTGACGTCCAAAGCCCCGAGGCCTCCTATCTTGACCTCTTGGTCGGCCACCAGGATCCGGACACCCCGGAGCCAGGCGGGCCCCGCCTCGGGTCTCTTCTTGTTGATGTCGATTTCCAAGTACTCCGGCCGCTCGGGGCAGGTCTTGAGGAGCGTGTAGGAGAACTCGGCGGGGAAGTCGTAGGCGGCGCCGTCGAAGGTGTGCAGAACCTGGGTCTGGCTGAGCAGGCACACGGTCTCCCGCTTGGGGAAGCAGCCCTGATAGCCGTCCTCCACGGCGCACACCTCCTCGCCGCGGCACGTCTTGTTGAAGCAGTACACGTCGCCGCCCTCCTCGCACAGGCACTGTATCGTGCAGTTGGCCGTGGCCCAGAAGAACTCGCCCATGGCGTAGTAGTGGCCCTCGAAGTCACAGCCACACTTGTGCAGCGGGACGCACTGGCTGGTGCTGAGGACGAAGCCTTCGTTGCACTCGCAGCCCTCCGTGCAGGGTGTGACGCAGTTCCACGAGGCCGTTAGGTCCGAGCACGTGTCTGGGCAGCTGCTGGTGCACACGGAGTAGTGGCTGAAGCTCGGGCACTGCACGGTGGACACTGACGCGGGGGAGAGGAGAGAGTGCGACAAGGTGAATGACCCGGGGGCTAGGAGGCCAGATCCACCACGCACGAGGGCAGAGGGGGTTGCCTGGAGGAAGAACACCCCTTCTGGACCGGTTGGTTCCTGGAGGAGGGTCTAGCCAGCACTAGCTGGGGGAAGGGAGACTGAGGTTGTGTCTATAGTGAGGAGCTCAACTCCTTTGGTAATAACTACTGAGCAGGGAGATGGATTAGAACCTCATCTGATCATCCTGGAAGAAAGATGGAAGGAAGAAAGGAGAAAGACTGGAAGAAAACTTCAGGTTACTCTCCTAACTAGATTTGACTGATTATTCAATACAGGTTTAGTATTGAGTGATCTACAACCAGGGAGATGTTGTAAGATATTCAGCTGATGGGTGTATAAGTTGGTCTGATTTTAAAGAGCATGCCCCATTCTTAGAAGGAAATAAATCCAACTTGCAGGAGAAATGAAAAAAGTAACTCTTAGAGGAGGAATTTGAAAAGGTGAATTTTTGAACAGGGACCAAAGGAGACGGAAAATGAATTCTTTGGGATTTGAAAAATAGGAAAGAACCTTGGCTATCTGAAAAGAACCTGTGTGCCTATTCCCCCAGGAGACTAGATTGGAACTAGATGCCTTCCAAAGGCCCTTCTTGCCTTGGAAGCATTCAATTCTTATTTTAAGAATATCTGACTCTGGTTTGGGTCTGGTTGAATCCAACAGGCGGGTGTACAAGAGCCTGGTAGATTAGTTCTCTGAATTAAATCAAATTCATCCCATTAAAGTGAAAGACAGAGAGAGAGAGAGTAATGTGGAGGGTAGGAAAGCAGTACCACTAGAAAAACTTAGCCATGATAGGCAAAAATTTAGGCAATTGGATGCTCTTAGATTATACAAGGATTAAATAGAAGTCATAATCAGTCTCAGCTTGAATTAGCATTTGGATACTTCAGGCATGATAGAGGTTGGCCAGTTCTCACAGCAAAAAAATAAAAACCAAACTTAAATATATTGTCTTTTAATAGCTTGATTAATTCTGAAAGAATTGATTCTGATGCATATTAATTTCTATGAAGCCAATTTAAACTGATAGGAAAAAATTGCCCTCTGGTCTTGGAACTGTAAGAAACTTTAAAAATCTCACTTCCATAGCGCTCTCAAGTGCATGGGGTATAATTTTCTATTTACTCTTGTGGAGAAAACCAAGGACCAGGAAAGAAACAAAATTCCAACAGGTGATTTGATTTTTTTGTTTGCTGGTTTTTAACATTTACATTACTAGGAAGAGTAGTTATAGAGAGGAAGTTGCATAGGAAGAAACCATAAAACAGCTAAATGGTTCCAAACACTCACTCCAAAAGTGTAATTCCAAGGGGACAGGTGGGTTTCCCACACTGTCGGGGCTTTTCCTCACCACCCACAGTTTCAAAAGCCTCTACCTGCCCTGTCTAATGCCCCTTTGCTGACCAGCTGAAATGCTCCAAAACAGGAGTCATAGAACTTGGAGGGACTGCAAGTGAAGAAGAAAGAGCCAGGAACAAAAATGCCGTGGGTTCTATATAAGTATCCGGATGGTGCATTCTTTTCCCCATATCTGGTCTTGATTCCCCAGGCCAGCGTTCACATTTCCGCAACCGCCTCGGAGATAGGCACCTCCAGCTTGGACCGCCCACCCCCCACAGCTTTGCCTTGGCCACTACTGCTAATGGCCCTACTCTGGCCACACATTCCATGCCTCCAGACCACAGATGCTCATTAGTGGTTTCTTGCTTTCTGATCACCATTTTGGCTGGGGAGAAAGGTCAAGATCCTTTTATAGTTCATTCTTTATCATTTGCGATACTTCAACCTCACCCTGACTCTCAGGTAATGTGTCTTAACAGGGAGCTCTCTGAGGAGCCCTGAAACCCTCTCCCAGCCCCCTGCACATGAGCGGCTTTCTGCGTGGACGGGATGTCAGCTTACCACACCCTGCCTGGATGCGCCAGTCTCCGATCGGAATGCCCAAGCCTTGGCACACGAGGGCATAGGCCTGGATGGCCTGACACAGGAGGGTCCCGTTGTCCCTCACACTGCACAGGTCGTACACGCAGCTGTGCACGAAGGCCGTGGGGTCCATAACAGTGCCACACTCCCACAGGGGGCCGTCCGTCCTGTTGAGGAAGCCACAGTAGTCGGGACCGAAGTAGAGGGCCTCGGTGGCCGTGTCGCACTGGGTGCAGTTGTCCACGCAGCCCGAGTCGCACTTCCACTCCGTGTGGTAGACCCTCCAGCTCTCTCCCAGGTCTAGGACTGACATGGCCGGCCTGCCGTCAGGGCGCAGGAAATCATCCAGAGGGTTTTTGTTGTAGTTCCCGCAGAGTCCGCACGTGGAGTTGAGGTAGGAGCCTGGGATGGAGATGGAGGCGTAGTGCTGGCCGTCAAATGTCACTAAGAGCCCAAAATCCGTTTCCACGGCAGTAGACATGCCACTCTGGTAGATTTTCACCGCCCCCAACTCTAAGGTGACGGGCAAAGAAGCCACTAGGTCATTAACCTGCCAACAACAGCAATAGTGAAAAGGCAGGTGAGCAGAGGCCAGGGAAGCGGGTCCAGCTGAGGTCAGGAAAGGGAGGAGGAGCAACTCAGCGCCCCAGAGTGTGTGGCCCCCAAGCTGCTCAGGCACTAGAGGGCAGAGCTTGCCTTCCAGGAAGGCAGAGGCCCCTGGGACCCTTGAGAGCAGGTTGGCATTTGAGTTGTGACAGATATGCATTGCTGAGTGCCACTCTAGACCCCTCTGAGTGGGGTGGTCAGAGTGGTGGTGGTCAACACTTCCTGCCTGGCTCTCAAGGCATGTGTGTATGCTCAGTCATGTCCAACTCTTTGCAACACCATGGACTGTAGCCCACCAGGCTCCTCTGTCCATGGGATTTTTCAGGCAAGAATACTGGAGTGGGTTGCCATTTCCTCCTCCAGGGGATCGTCCTGACCCAGGGATCGAACCCACGTCTCCTGCCTGTATCTCCTGCATGGGTGGGCAGATTCTTTACCATTGTACCCCCTGGGAAGCCTGGCTCTCAGGCCAGCTTCAAGTTTTTTCTCGAAAGACTAGTTACCTGGATTTTCCTCTTTTCTCCTTGAAATCCATTATTTAAGTCTCAGTTCAAATCACATACTTTTTATGATCCCCGCACTGCCTTTGGCACCCCTGGACACTCCTCCCAGCAGGCAAGGGCACTATGAACCATCCACACCATCAAGCTTTGAGGCTGCCCTGGTGTTATTCTCTGAGTATTTCAGCCTGTCGCATCCTGATACCAGGACTTTTTCACGTCATCATTCAACACAACAAATTTGAACACCTACTAGGTACCAAGCATCATGTTAGGTGTTGAGAAAAAAGAATTAAAAAAAAGTAATTGTCCCTGTCCCTGATGAATTCTTGGTCTACTGAGGAAAAGAGACACAAATATCAACTATTTTAATGTACCAGTTAAAATTTGCATTCATAGGTGATGCAGTGATGCAGTGGGAGAAGGGCACCTGACCACCAATCCAGCCTGGGGAGGGGGCATTCATATCAGCTTTTTAGAGGCAATCAAGTCTGACCTGAGTCTTCAGAGATAAACAGAAGTGGCTGAAAGAAGAGCAGGGGTCAGAGAATTCCAGGACAGGAGAATGAAGTTGCACGATTAGATAGAGCTGCATGAATATGAGGACAGTCATCGGGTGTTGCTGGACTGCAGAGGGAAAGGGTGGCTGGAGAGGAAGGTGGAGACACAAGCAGGGTCCGTTCATCCAACAGATGTCAACAACATAGCCCTTTATATGTGTCCAGCTCTAAGAGTTGGGGACAAAACTGTGCCTCTTAGAACATCCGTTTCCATTTAGGAGACCAACAACAAACAAACCCAATAAGGAAAATAGGTAACAACACCAGAAAACTGTTCTGCAGGAAAATAAAACTGGGCATGTGGGTCCAAAGTGTTAGGGAAGAGAGTTTTCAATTTTAAATAGGAGAGTCAGGGAAGGCCCTGTGAGGAAGGAGACCTTTGAGATGAGGAGGAATCCATGCCATTACCTGGGGTGAGAGTGGCTTGGGCAGAGAGTACAGCCAGGCCCTGGGATGGAGCGTGCTGGGCACACTGGGGACACGTGGGCCATGTGGCCAGAGTGGAGAGCCAGGAGAGGGCAGTGGTCAGGGAGGTCAGAGAGATAAGGGCAGCCAGAACAGGCAGGGCCTTGTGGGCTATTGTAAAGACTTTGGCTGTGACTCTCAGGGAAGCCAAGAGGGCGTGCAGAGCAAAAGATGGACAAGATCTGACTTCTGTTTTGGGAGAATTGCTCTGGCTTCTGTGTTGGGAACAGATCTCAGAAAAAAAGTTTGTCTTTAAGACAAAACGAAACCCCACTAAAACAAAAAACAACTTGGATTTCTCTTCTGTAGTAAGAGCTCTGAAACGTTTTAAGCAAGGGAATGACATGGTCAGACTTGGGTTTGAGGAAGTCCATTCTGGCCAGTGGGAAGGATGTATTGAAGTAGGTAGAGATGGTCTGCTTGCTCAGTCGCTCAGTGGAGTCCTACTCGTTGCAACCCTGTGGACTGTAGCCTGCCAGGCTCCTCTGTCCGTGGGATTTTCCAGGCAAGAATACTGGAGTGGGTTGCCATTTCCTTCTCCAGGGAATCTTCCCAACCCAGGGATTGAATCCCCGTCTCTTGCAGTTGGAGTCTTCATCATTGTGCCACCTGGGAAGCCCAAGTGGAGATTAAAAACAGAGAAATCAGGCAGGTAACTGGTGTTGGAGGCCAGGGGCAATGGAGGGCAAGGCCTGACCTGCCCATAGATGTGAAGAAGGGCCAGCTAATGGAGGATATTCCACAGGGCCTAGGGATTTTTACAGGATGTGTGTGTGTTGGGGGGGGTGGGCGGGGTGAGAAATGGGCAAAGAATCAAGAGTGAATCCCATGAGTAAGTGGCTTGATAAGCTTTCAGTAGAGTTTGTTTTCTTCTTTCTCACACTTACCCTGCCTGGCACCTCTGGACGTCACTTTTTGAGGGCTGAGATAGATGGTTAGTCCTAGAACAGTCCTGGGCGGGCTGACTGTAACTGCTTGTCCCGGCTGCCCTGAGCTGTCCAGGTTTCTAGCACCTGGACACATCAAGGGTCTTCAGTGCTACCACTGCTGCTACTCTCTGGGTTGTCTAGGACTTGAGACAAGAAACTGACTGAGCATTGCTCCAGGGTTTACCATGCCAACGCCAATTGCAATTCTCTGTCCCTAGAGATTAGTAAGACTTAATGGGGGGAGGGGACAAAAAACCAAAACAAAAACCAGGCTTGAGATGTAAGCCATCCGATGAGAGTTAGAAGTAGGAAAAAAATCCCCTAGAGTTGACTGATTCATCCTTATTTCCCAGGTAGCAAGTTAGCTTGCAAAGATGAGAAGGGCCACGCTCTAAGGGAGGTCACCCAGCAAGAGGGCTGGGTGATTATTGTGTATTGTTCTGTGCTGAGATGTAGGGAGGGACATCTTCTCCAAAGTGGTATAATTGTAAATGTCAAATACCTCCCTTGCTGGATGTCCTCCTCTCCTCTCACTCAGCTCCTGCTAAAAAAAGGACAATTGTTGCATCTCAGAGCAGAAGCCACAGAGCAGAGACTGTGTCTGGATGTTACTACTGCCCCCCTGGTTTCTCTGCAGCTGATCTTGTTCCACGCAGAACGCCTGTATCCCTATGCTGACCATCATTGTTGCCCAGGTATTTTTCCTGACGTAAGTGGTCATTGTGCCCCCTTCCTCTCTCACACTTGTCTCAGTTTCAACCACATGTTAGAGTCCTGTGCTTGTACCCCACAGAGCTCAGGGTAGGAGCTCCGGGGACTCTTACCATCACGTGGCTTCTGATTTCATTCCTGGTGTCCCGGTCCTCAGCTTCCGACGAGCCAATGTTGATGAGTCTCCCTGTTTGTGTCTCTTCCTCTCCCTATGTTCCAGGCAACCCCTCGCCCCCCGCCCACAACCATATTTCTCCCAGAAGAGGAGTGAGAAGTAGCATCATAGAAGGACAGGTCTTAGAATGAGAAAAGATTTTGGTGGGAATGGCAGTGTGGGAACAAGGGTGTATCGAGTGGCTACTGTGTGCCAAGCTCTGTACCAGCTATCACACAAGTGGCTGTCCTATTTCATCCTCGGAAAAATCTAATAAGGTCTTTATCATCTCCCCTCTTTGCAGATGGAGAAACTGAGGTTTGAAGCTTGCATAATTTGCGGGTGACAAGACCCTCCCACTTTCCACAGCTCCCTGCTGCCTCTGTCTGGGGCTAAATAGAGGGAGTCAAGTCCAAACTATAGCCAAGAACCTTGCCTTCCAGACACAACACAATGATCCCATTTTATAGATGGACATAGTGAGGTTCAAAGAGGCCCCTTAACTGGCAGTGGTGACACAGAGCTTGAGTAGATCTGACCCCAGAGTCTGATCTTTTTGTCACCATGAGCTATTTGGCATTGGCCCTCTTTTCCCTGGTGCACCCTCAGTTTTATCTGAGGGAGAAAGCTGAAAGCTGATAAGTATTAGGTAAAAGGAGACATTTTCTATATATGGGTGCTAGCTGGGTTTTTTTTTTTCTCCTGTTAACATATACAACCACAAATTGTTTGTCACTTAAGAACATTTCAAAGGGGGAAAATACATATTCAGAACCCAGTTCCTAACCCCAGCATATGGGGAAAGGGGATCCATTCCTAAGATCTGTTTGCCGGCCTGGCACATCTGAAAGTCGGCTGCCTCGCAGGCAAATTAGGTTCCTTCTGGCCTCACACCCCCTCCTCACCTGTCCCCATGTCACCCTGGGTGGGGGCTCTGCCATCCACGGAGCCACCCTCCCCCGGCAGAGCAGGTGTATTCAGAGACACTTGGAAGCCATTTGGCAAAAGGAAAAGGGAGCCATTGTTCACTTGCACTTGGAATCACATAACCTTTTCTTTCTGAAACATTTACATTCACATCCACACCTCCCTGTCGCTACAGAAAATTGAGGAATCTGTGCCCTCCACTCGGACGATGGAAGAGAGCCACGCAAAATTAGCAGAGCTGCTGGGCCTGAAAGCACTGGCAGTGCCCCTTTCCTTCTAAAAAAAAAAAAAAGGAGTCTGACTGTGAGGGGAAAAGAATTTTAATCAAAATGGAAAATAGGAATAAAGCATGAAGCTTTTTTTCAACTACAGATATTGTACACATGATCCCCACAAGACAAGAGGGTAGGGGAGAGCCAGTGAGCATTTTTCTAGCTGGAAATGTTAGCATCTATCCGCAAGGACAAATGTCCTGCTCGACAGCACAAGAGAAATTTAAAAGGGAAAAACTCCAAACTTCCATAGCTGAATTCTTACCTTTGATTTGATTTACAGAGCTGTCTCTAGGGAGACTAACCAAATAACAAGCAAATTGGCATTTCAACCTCAGAAATAGCCCACTTTTCTAATTATGACACTGATACGCTGCACAGACCTAGGAAGGGCAGAGCCAGAAAAAGTGGAATTAGTTCCTCCGTCCTGCCTTTTGTTGGGCACACTGCATCAATTAAAACTACAAAACGTATTTTAAAATAAAAAGAAAGACCTCCCTCCGTTCTGGTTTGTAATCTCTGTGATGACCTCCGTGCTTGGGGATTAAGGACTCCATGGGGTTGCAGCAATCAGCCCCTTGTGGTCCTGATTATTACTGCTTGAATAAATACACGGCTGCCACAGGGTCTTCATTAACATCATGAAAACTGGGGCCTCCACAAATTGAGTTATTGCTAGTGGCTTTTTGTTCTCTTTCTTTTGTCAGTGCCCTGTCCTGATATCCAGGTGGACAGGACAGGAATCATTTGCTTAGGTTAAACTAACTGAATAGAACCATAGAGATCTGTGTTCTCTTGCATTCCAAGCAGGAGTGAGGGGTTGTGTTAAAGGAGCATTTGGGCAATTACTGTAACTTTCCATCCAGGTTTCACTAAAGCAGTCACCCAGCCCACTCTAGCTGCCTGGTCAGACAGTGCCTGTGGACACACCAATCAATTTAGGGGTTTCTCTGAGAATGAAGCCACAGTTCTTTGGCAAACAGAATGAGTGGGTGGGGTGAGGATTATTAATCAAAGACTGTAGTGAATTATGGGTTTGTATGTTGCGTTTACATTGACTCCATGGCATGGTCATGTGGCTACCACTGTTTCAAGCCAGGTCCATGAGAAACTAAATTTACCTCTGTTCCCAGTTACTTCTGAGCTTGGGTGTATGTGTGTGTGTGTGTGTGTGTGTGTGTGTGTGTGTGTGTGTGTGT